>JAWZYT010000559.1:2080000-2127500 GCA_034508575.1 Petrolisthes manimaculis
ATACAGATACTCAAATTTTGGAAAATAGTGAAGCCTTACAAATGTGGTTGATTGGGAAGCTATCAAACCAATACGACTGTGAAATCGACCCTCGGTCTATAGTTTATTATAATGGTATTATCAGAAATATTGGTTTTCCATCTCAATGTGTACTTTCTTGTTTATCCAAGTATATCATAATTATCTTCTGTGTCTGCATTACACTAACATACTTATGGCGGGTCGTATTACTACGTTATATTGTATGTTGTAGAGTGGCGTAAAGTAGTGTTTACTGGATGGCTGTGTGCAGGACTCTACCCTCTTTCAGGCCCCACCACATGTGGGTATTGTCCCTTAGGATCAATTCCACAGGGGTTGATAGTGGTTTGTTAGCACGCAAACGAAAGAATTTTAGCCGGGTAAATGACTTATGGGTGAATTATTGAATCAATTTTGTGAGTAAACTATGCAGTGATCATCATTATCTAACTGTTGGATAGAGTTTGTGAATGTGGATACTTAGTTATGGAAAACAATGAAGTCTTACAAATGTGGATGGATAGGAACCTAACAAACAAAGACGGCTGTGGAATCAACTCTTAGTGTGGTATATCAGCAGTAACCCTCCCTAGGCACACACACAACACACAGCCACTAACGCACTACTCCAAGTCTGTTCCTTCTATTTCTAACAGTTTATTCGTCTTTATTTTTCTAACCTACACAGATACCGTCATTGGAAGTTAATTATGGGTGAGGGTGGGCGGTATAATGGGTGGGTGTTGCCTGATGATGTGGGTGGCCTTCCTTCCACCCACTCACGATCTACATGGTACGCCCACACCCACGCCCAGCCAGTTACACTCTACAATCTTAAAGGTGTGTGTGATTGTGTGTATTTTTGAGTGTGTGTGTGTACTAAATATTAATAATTACCAATATTTCCTCTCTATAGTAAAAAAAAAAAATAATAATAGTAATATGATAGAAATACTACTACTAGTACTACTACTACTACTACTTTTACTACTACTACTACTACTAATAATAATAATTATTATTATTATAATTATAAAAGCAGTAGTAGAAAAAAAAATGATTACAACAACACCAATAATACCAACAACAGCAACAGCAGTAGTAGTAGTAGTAGAAAATAATAACAATCTAATATTATTAATAATAATAATAATAATAATAATATTAACAATTATAATAATAATAATAATAATAATAATAATAATAATAATAATAATAATAATAATAATAATAATAATAATAATAATAATAATAATAATAATAATATACCAACCAATAATAATAATAATAATAATAATAATAATAATAATAATAATAATAATAACAATAATAATAATAACAATAATAACAATAATAATAATAATAATAATAATAATAATAATAATAATAATAATAATAATAATAATAATATACCAACCAATAATAATAATAATAATAATAATAATAATAATAATAGTAATAATAATAATAATCATAATAATAATAATAATAATCATAATAATAATAATAATAACAATAATAATAATAATAATAATAATAATAATAATTTCAGTGGATCCTTTGGAGACTACGGATGTTTCCTCCACTTTCCCTCACGTGGTGGAGAGACTTTCCTCCAAATTACGTCAACTCTCGCCCCTCTCCCTCCACCCCCACTCCCCCCCCTCCGACCCCCGTGGGCACCCCAAGTGGTATGGGGGTGTGGTGTCCCCTGGGTGGTGTGAGTGATTGATGGGTTGTGAGAGGGGGGTGAGAGGGAGGAAAGAAGAGAGAGGGAAGAGAGCAGTGTGAGAGGTGGGTGAGAGGGAGGAAAGAAGAGACAGGGAAGAGAACAGTGCGAGGGAGGAAAGAAGAGAGAGGGAAGAGAGCAGTGTGAGAGGTGGGTGAGAGGGAAGGAAGAGAAAGGGAAGAGAGCAGTGTGAGAGGTGGGTGAGAGGGAGGAAAGAAGAGAGAGGGAAGAGAGCAGTGTGAGAGGTGGGTGAGAGGGAGGAAAGAAGCGAGAGGGAAGAGAGCAGTGTGAGGGAGGAAAGAAGAGAGAGGGAAGAGAGCAGTGTGAGAGGGGGGAAGGAAGAGACAGGGAAGAGAGCAGTGTGAGAGGGGGGAAAGAAGAGACAGGGAAGAGAGCAGTGTGAGTGAGGAAAGAAGAGAGAGGGAAGAGAGCAGTGTGAGAGGGGGGAAAGAAGAGAGAGGGAAGAGAGCAGTGTGAGAGGTGGGTGAGAGGGGGGAAAGAAGAGAGAAAAGAGAGCAGTGTGAGAGGGGGGAAGGAAGAGAGAGGGAAGAGAGCAGTGTGAGAGGGGGGAAGGAAGAGACAGGGAAGAGAGCAGTGTTAGGGAGGAAAGAAGAGAGAGGGAAGAGAGCAGTGTGAGAGGGGGGAAGGAAGAGAGAGGGAAGAGAGCAGTGTGAGAGGTGGGAAGGAAGAGAGAGGGAAAAGAGCAGTGTGAGAGGTGGGTGAGAGGGAGGAAAGAAGAGAGAGGGAAGAGAGCAGTGTGAGAGGTGGGTGAGAGGGAGGAAAGAAGAGAGAGGGAAGAGAGCAGTGTGAGAGGTGGGGGAGAGGGAGGAAAGAAGACAGGGAAGAGAGCAGTGTGAGAGGGAGGAAAGAAGAGAGAGGGAAGAGAGCAGTGTGAGAGGTGGGAAGGAAGAGAGAAAAGAGAGGAATGTTAGTGGGATGAGAAGGGAATGAGAGAGTGAGAAGCAGGAAATAAGAGTGAGGTATAATATAATAATAATAATAATAATAATAATAATAATAATAATAATAATAATAATAATAATAATAATAATAATAATAATAATAATAATAATAATAATAATAATAATAATAAAAATAATAATAATGATAATAAATTGTTGTATATAATGGCATATTGTATTATTAATTTTTACCTTAATTTACGTACACTTTTAGTTATGTACACACTAATTTACATACACACTCAATTACGTACACACACTACTACTACTACTAATAAAATAATAATAATTATTATTATAATAGAATATACATATAAATACAGCCATGGCTAATAGTGCTTGACCAGGGTCCAAGGAGTGTTGGAGAGTAACTGAACAGAATTCGAAAAAGTGAGTCTTCTAATCCTCTCTCAACGTTGAGAATGGTTTGGAAAATTCACTAGTTCGAACTCTGTTCAGTTACTCTCCAACACTCCTTGGACCCTGTTGTGTTGTTAGCTATACAGTGGCGGTTGAAGAAACACAGACTTCGGTGAAGGTGTTTATTTACACAGTGCAGAATATTAACACAATAGAACAGAGCGGAATGTAATGGTTGTGGCTGGTAGCTTAGCCAGGTGATAACTAACTTTACTGACAAGTCTAATGATTAGATTACCTCGGTTCCGACTCTATGAACCAGATAATCATTATGAATAAGATAAAGATACAGTTTATGAATAAGTTCCAGATTCAGTCTAAACTACCAATTCTGCGAACAATACAATAAACAATAAACAATAAACAATAACCACACACCTCCCCTGAGACATTAGGAGTTAACATTCACGACTAAAGTCTTTATTCAACCTAGCAGTTATTGTTAAACACGTAGTAGCCTCTATTGATATGCAAATACAATTTACACGATACATACATATATGTATGCCTAATCGTAGGTACTAGCGTGCCACTGCACCTTCAGTCGCTGTGGCTCTCGTCGCTGGCGACTGCCGCGACGCTGTGGGAGTTCCAGGTTGTGGTGCTCCTCTGGATCTGGTTGCTGTGGTGTTATAGTATGGTGGGTGTCCTGCCCCTTGACACCAACAGGTGTCATTGGTCGGTGGGGACGAAGGAAACGCCTGTTCCGCCACAGGATGCGGCCACTACCCATCTTGACACGGTAGTCCCTTCGCTGTCCAATCCCCACAATCACACCTACACGATCCCAACGGCCATTAGCGTGATCTTGGACATCCACATACCCTCCGAGATGTAACAGAGGTAGGCTCCGGGCAGATGAATCATGATGTATCTTTGCCTTCTCTCTCAAGTGATCTGCTTTGGCATCACAGTCATCAGCGGCGAGCTGCCACTGAGGAGAGAAGGACCGGTGATGTGCTGGGATACATGACCTCATGGGGTGCCCAAACAAGATCTGTGCTGGTGACCTTCCATCTGCTTTGGGGCTGTTCCTCAGTTCCAGCAGACCTCGGGCGAATTCATCCTCATCCAACTGTCCTCTTTCCGTTGTAGTCATGATCAGCTTCTTCACTGCCTTCACCGCAGCTTCTGCGTGCCCGTTAGCACGAGGGTTGTGCGGGGAAGAAACTCTGTGCTCCACCCCCCACCGAGCCAGGAAGCGTCGCACCGATGAAGACGTGAACTGAGGTCCACCATCAGTCCTCAGGATTACTGGCACACCTGTATCAGTGAAAACAGAACGCAATATACGGATGAGATTGTCAGCTGATGCATGACGAGGACATGCAGTCACATGAGGCCAGCCAGACAAACGATCAATGTACACTAGATATGTTCGTCCTGCCACGTGAAAGTAGTCCGCTGAGACAGACTCGAATACCCTCTCTGGTCTATCGCTGTCTTGCCAGAGCGGTTCATTAGGGTGACTAGGTAGGAGTGGTCGGCATCGAGAACAGCCTGAGACGATGTTCTCGATGTCCCTGTCAATACCAGGCCAATAAGTGGTTTGGCGTGCTCTGCGTTTGGTGCGTTCCATTCCCTGATGACCATCATGTAGCCGCTCGAGTGTCTCCCTCCTGAGGCTGAGTGGTATCAGGAGCCTCGGCCCATACACAATGAAGTCATCATCGGTTGCCAGCAGACTGCGCACCGGCCAGTATGCTCGCAAGCGATGATCTAGCTCGTGTCGATGTTCAGGGAATCCGTTGATGATGATATCCTTGAGCATGGTGTACTCTGTGTCTCTCCCTGCTGCAGCACGCACTTTCTCCAAGGTCTGGTCCTTCAATGGTGCTAGACGGATGCCCTCCTCACTGGTGGCATGCAAAGACGATATGACTGCTGCATGGAGAGGGTCGATTTCTGGGTCGTCTCCTGTCTCATCACACTCCACTGGGTCCTGCACTGGAGCACGTGAAAGGGCATCTGGTGCACAATGTAGCGATCCCTTTTTCCAGCTTGTTGTGAAGGAATAAGCAGTGAGCTTCTCCCTCATACGTTGTAATCGGAGGTTCTCAATCTCCCCCAATAGCTTGCTGTTGAGGATGGGGACTAGTGGTCGGTGGTCGACAACTAGATTGAAGTGTGGGAGCCCCTTCAGGTATGTACTGCACTTCTTAACACCCCAGACGACCGCAACCAACTCAAGTTCTATGACAGCATACCTTGTTTCTGTATCCGATAAAAATCTTGAGCCGCACTGCACCATCTTCCAAGTGTCGTCTTGCTTCTGGAGAAGGACGAACCCGACACCGTGCAGCCTTGATGCATCAGTCTGAAGCATTGTTGGTAACGATGGGTCAAAATACGCCAGGACAGGCGGGTTGACAAGGCACTGTTTTACCTTCTCGAATGCCTGCTCATGTTGCGTTGACCAGTTCCATTCATTCTTGGGCCGTAGGAGGTCTCTGAGAGGCTGTGCGGCCTCTGCAACAGCAGAAGAAAATGCTCCCAGCTGGTTGGTAAGGCCCATGAATGAACGGAGATCTGTGATGTTCAGTGGTCGAGGAAATTCAGAGATTGCCTTAACCTTCCTTGAGTCGGTGGTGTAGCCCAATCTAGAGATAGTATATCCACAGTAATCTACCATAGCTTCTCCGAACACAAACTTGTCTGGGTTTAGGGTGATGCCATGCTGGTCACACCGTTGCACCACCTGAATAACATGGTCAAGATGAGCGCTATAGGTAGAGTCATATACTAGGATGTCATCCACGACCTTGATGGTGTTAGGGACATCACCAAGGGCCTGATCTCCTCTGCGGTTATACTCATCCCCAGATGACACGAGACCCATTACTGCACGTCGAAACTTATACCTGCCCCAAGGTGTGATGAAGCATGTCAAGTCCTGGTCTTCCTCAGCTATCTTGATTTGAAAATATCCCATCTTGGCATCCAGGGTGGTGAACCAAGCTGCTTCCGGTCCAACTGAAGCAATGGCATCGTGAGGTGAGCGCACAGGATAAACTGGTCTCTTGACATAGCGGTTGAGGCGTGTGAGGTCGACACACAATCTCACCCCAGACTGTTTCTTGGGCACTGGTACTATAGGATGACACCACGACGTTGGATAATCCACTTTTTCAATAATTCCCTTGTCTAGTAGGTCGTCCAACTGCTGCTTGATTTCCTCTCGCCAGCTGTATGGTATGATACGTGGTGCTGTCACAGAAAATGGTCTGGCATCATCTGTCAATTCAATATGCATTGGTCCTCCAACCATTTCTCGCAACATATTATCCTTACCAAACACTCGAGGAAAAGCGTTGATCACTGCTGCAGCATGTTCAGTCCGTTGTTGTGGTGTGGGGTCGTATGTGTAGGGCCAGTTTACCACTTCTGTTGATGTAGAGGTTGTTTTCTGTGGTGGTGTTGGTATCAGCTTGGTCGAATTACTGTTGTATTGCCCCTGTAGTGGTCTAATTTGTGCTGGGAAATTCTCTGGAAGAATCCCAAGGGCGATGGAGTCGTACCAACTGAGCAAGGCACCTTTTACTTCTTTCACCACACTCACGACCGTTTCTGCCTGCCTGCTGCCCAGCTCCAAGCGTGATGGGAAGGTCCCAAGACAGGTGAGTGGGTGGTTACCTGCTGCATAAAGGCTTTCCTTACCAGCGGGCTTTAACCACGATGTCTGAATCCCCAGAGACGCTGCAGTGTCGAACCCCATAACAGTAGTTTCAGCACCAGAATCTGGGGTCCAAGTAATGGAGTCTCTTCCTGCAGGATGTGTTGCTTTGACAACCACCCGTGGTGCAGGGCGTGCCGTTACTTGCTTCGTGTACACCCCTGCCAAGAGCTGGTACACTTTCGCACCTCCCCCATATCTCGGGCTGGCGCTACGATTGCTGGATTTCTGCCGACACACAGCCGCAAAATGACCCCGTTTGCCACAGTTACGACACACTTTATCCACTGCTCGACATCCCTGTTCATCTTTTCGACAATCTTTCCCACAACGGAAACACAGTGTGGATTTCATTCTAACAGTCTTTGTATTATCACGTTTATGAGACTTTCTGTAACTCGATACTCTATTCACCACATGTGTTGAGGAATGTGAAGCCCCTTTTATCACAGCACTGCAGTGGTTAGCACTTTCAGACGCTCTACAAATGTCGATAGCATTTTCTAGCGTTAGATTTTTGTTTTCCAACATACGTTTCAGAGCTACTTCATCACTGGTACCAACAACTATTCTGTCACGCAACTGACTGTCTACACACTTGTCACAGAAATCACAAAAGTTTGCGATTTCCTTCACTAGACACAGAAAATCGTCAAAACTCTCACCCGCTTCCTGCACACGTAAGTAGAAGTCTCGTCGATCCACGATGATGTTACGCTGGTTACGTAGATATTCCTCCATGGCATCGAGTATAGACCCTAAATCCGCATCTTCCGGTACACTGATGCCATAACGTAGGGTCCTAGTCCACTCGTCGTCCAGAACAGCAGTTAGTGCAGCTCGTTGCTCGGTCCGAGTCAGCATGTTAATCTTGGTAAGTGTTACATACCCCTCGAACTTGTGTCGCCACGCGTCGAACTCCCGTAACGATGCTGACGAGGTTAGGTGAGGAGTGGTGGCGGCTGACGCTGGGTACCTTACACCATGGGTAGAGGTGTTGCTGCTGCTGGAGGCGTCGTCACTCCCGGTACGTGATGTCGACTGGCTGGTCTGTTGCACCACCATACGCTCCAACAGCTGGTTCAGTCGTTCCTCTCGACGCTGTCCTTCCTCCTGAGCCCTTTGTGCCGCTTCTGCCTGTCGCATCAACAGGTCAGTCAGCGCTTCCAGCTGTCTCTCCATTTTCCACTCGTACTTGCACTATCCACTGTATCCTACTCACTGCGCCATGTTGTGTTGTTAGCTATACAGTGGCGGTTGAAGAAACACAGACTTCGGTGAAGGTGTTTATTTACACAGTGCAGAATATTAACACAATAGAACAGAGCGGAATGTAATGGTTGTGGCTGGTAGCTTAGCCAGGTGATAACTAACTTTACTGACAAGTCTAATGATTAGATTACCTCGGTTCCGACTCTATGAACCAGATAATCATTATGAATAAGATAAAGATACAGTTTATGAATAAGTTCCAGATTCAGTCTAAACTACCAATTCTGCGAACAATACAATAAACAATAAACAATAAACAATAACCACACAGACCCTGGTCAAGCACTATTAGCCATGGCTGTACATAAGTAAAAATAGATATATGAATAAAAACCTTCACCTGGCAACTCAGTTAATACTATATACATACATATTACAAGCCATCATCTCCACGCTGTAATACCACTAGGTAGCCCCGTCACGTTGCATAGCCTTCCCCCCTCCACACACACACACACTCCACATTTCAACCCCCCATTCCCTGTTGGAGGAGGGAGCAGCTCCCACCGCACAACCGCATCCCCTTGTCGGACTATGTACACTAAAACACCTGATACCAATTTTTTCCCTTCCCATATTGCTAAGTACAATCACAGGCCAACACTAAATCACATAATTAATAGTTACTTTGCTGATGATAAGCCAATGTATTGAAAATCACCTACTTCAATATCACTTTCACACTGGTTCGTACCTTACTACTACACACAAGAACTAATATAGGATACGAGTGCACAGAAACACTTACCAAGATCAGATGACATCTCAGCTGTAACACCATCACAGTCTGGTGGCAACTTCTTCTCCTTCCCTGTAATATGGTACGGTAAATAAAAAATCAGTATGATTTGCCTGCACACATACGAAAAAATAATGCCCTGTATTAGAAATGATTTTCTTTTCAATACAGTACCAACATGAAATAATGACAAGCTTGATGCGTGATCCATTAAATCCCAATGCAGAAGCCTTGTTAGCTACTTACGTTGAGCAGAGAATGAATCAAATCCACCTTGGCTCATCCTTAGCTCTACAGCCAGTGTTTCAGACAGGACCTCATTCATGGCATGCTCCTCACTAAATGTTGGTTGGGAAGGGGGAAAGCCACCACCCGTCTGCTTCACCTTTTTTGTGTATGCTCTCTCCATCTTTTTGACACTGTTACAGTGAAAAGCAATACATTTATTAATCAATGAAACCTCTCTATAATTCTGGTACTAAATTCTTGTTGCAAATGCAATGTTTTTCATGTGCTAAAAATACAGGATTTAGATTAAGGTTTCAAAACACTTGGCTTTGACGGGTATTGATGTGTGTCAAACGAGTCCGTAAACGTACAGAAGTACTGAGTTCACTATATTGTATATTTTAGTATCTTTACCCACTATACTAGACCATTCTAAGACACTTTTCATCTATGGTGTTTCTCTCGGAGATGCCCCTTTTTCTCCCCTACTACAAATGGTTAATTTGGAAAGTATAAACCTGATGCAGAATGAGAAGGAAATAGAGTAGGCTACTCCCTCTTCACTTCTCCTTCCACCCCTTGTGAAACGAAGTAGTGCCCCCGTATTCATAATTATGGCACTCCTATCAGTTCCACCACTACTGGTTTATATTCAGGTACATATTACCATTTACACCTATTCTGGTGCTTCCTTAGTTAAAGTATTATATTACTGTAGTATAGGCTACATATACAAGGCATGTATTGTTCCGCCAGCATGAGAATGTACCATCCTGACTAAACCCTAACTAATGTAATTAATTTTCTAAGTAAGTTACAGTTAAAATGCAGGTACCATTTGAGCGTTAGGTTTGTAATTATAAATTATAATTATAACTGCAGGTTACTCCCTGTACTCCAATTAATAGTTTTCATTCACCTCTCAATTATTAATTATTTTCCTATCACTATCAATCTACCTAAGTTTCAATTATTCCTCTATTTCACCCATTTACCTAACTATAATCACGATTTCTATTGTTTTTACATAACATCTAACTATAATTATCATTTGAACTGTTCATCATATGTAACTTTTTCAGAAGAAGCTCACCACCGAGATTATCATTGTCAGTGATAATTTAGGCCTGGCTACTCCGTATAATCTTACACTAAAAGCCTGTGCCCTCCCATTGATGGATATGCAATGTGCAGTTCCTGATACAATAAGATCATATGTACTCTTTATGTATCTATCTGTATGGCTTTGATCTTCATTTCTGGAAACTGCTGTTAAGGGTCGCCACATCAGATCAGATTTCAGGAGTGAGGCATCAGCAGCCTGGGCTGGTACAATCGAAAATGCTTAAGTATTCCATTTAAGAGTGCTAAAGTTGACTTGAACATGAGTGTTACACTTAGTATTACACTTAGAGTATCACACTTAGTATTGCACTTAGAGTATCATGTAGGTCATCTGCCGTGTATGAAAAGCAAATCATGGCAAAACTTGAAATAATAAAAATATGAATATTTCGACAAAGACTACATAAAAGTGAAAGATAATTATGAGATACATATCCAGAACTACTATTACGAATTTTATCTCATCAACATGTCTCATAAAATACGAATTCGAAAAGATATTAAATTGCTATACTCTTAATACGCTAAAGACGGTATCACACTATCACACTAGCACCGCTTACGAGGTACACGCGGGACTGGTGGAATACCATTCTGTGAACGTGGAATCGCGGCAGCATTCGCGGGACAAAGATGGAATAGATCCCTAGCTAAGACCATTCCTCGTATACAGAATCAAGTCAATAAATAATGTATTTATATAAATTAATTCTAAGCAAAAAAGGTGGATTAATATCAGAAAACATTTTTGCAATACAAATATATTCGAAGAACAACAAAAAACACACGTAAAGTAGAAAACACGATGTCGATATTTTAAATTTACATCCCACAGTGACGGGTACGCGTGTAGTCTTCATGAATGCAAACATGGACAATAAATCAAGCCTATTTTAGTCTTTCCTTTTTTCTTCAATAATATTAATTACAAGGACCAATGCAGTCAAACTGGTCATTATCATCCACAAGATTCATATAGTTGTTTACGTTTTGTAGTGGTGGTGGTGTGACTCATCTGCCTTGCCGCATTCAGTATTCTACATACAAAGGACCAGCCCGCGGTAGTGTGATAGCTACTGCCCAACCTTTCTAGTACCTTATTCCACCAGTTCCACGAAAACATAGGTTGGTTTGTTGGATTTATGGCTATCAACCAGCGACATATAGTCAAAGGTCATTAAGCCAGTATAATCCATTTTATTCTATCAATTTATATAAGGTCATAAAGTTTTGTCTCCCTCAGAAAACAGAGCAGTTTGTCTATAATATTCTTATCATCAGATAGAATATTTTCGATGGTAAGAGCAAGTTTTTTAAATTGAAAAAATCTTTTAATTTTAATTCTTTGATTTGAATATTTATTACAATAAATAAGTAAATGATTGATTGACATTACTGTGTCACATTGTGTACACATTGGTGGAAAATCTTTGTTGATATATGGCTCTAAGTGAGTGAGCCTGGTGGCGTTGACCCTCAACCGAGCCACCACCACTTCATCCCTGCGACTACGCCAGGATGACGTAGCCCAGGGTTCAATCAAAAGCTTTACTTTATTTCTGATGTCTAATCTGGTCCACTGCCTTTGCCACAGGAGATGAATTTTAGATTTTATGAGAGAGACAAAACACCTGAGATCCGTACGGACTATGCTAAGGTCCAGATCAACAGTCGACCCTGCTAACTTGTCAGCTTGTTCATTACCATAGATACCATAATGTGATGGTACCCATATTAACTTGATCAATTTATTGGCACTAAATAGCTTACTAATGATATTACCCTGTATTTCATTGTTAGTTGTATTCAAAGATTTAATAGCTTTAAGTGAACTTAATGAATCAGTAAATATGACTATCCTATCGTGGGTCGTCGATAGGGCAAAATCCAAAGCTTTATCTATAGCAAATAATTCAGCAAGAAAAATAGATGTATGATTCGGCAGTCTGAATCTTAACTGACATTCATGCGACCATACACCCGCACCCACACATTCATCCGTCTTGGACCCGTCGGTATACAGTTGGAAATAAGAAAGATGTTTGACAATTATCTCACGAAACCTCTGGTGTACCTCCACCTCCGGCACCTGGGATTTAACCCCTGGTAACCAGGATTCCACACAACTAAAAGGGGGTATTACCCAAGGTGCAATATTTACTATAACCAGGGAATCGATTGTTGATAAGTCTATACCGACACACTCTACGAGGTCGTGGAGTCTTGCTCTGAGGGACCTAACGCCAGTGCCCTCCGGGGCCATGCGTCCCCTAGGCGGATAACTTGGCCCTTCCAGGGGCCTATCGCCATGGCCCCCCGGCTGCGGGCGCAAAAAGGCACCACCGGGAGGATGACTCGGCTCCCCAGGAATACAAACAGCGGGCCTGGTGTCCCTTGGCCTAACGCCAGTGCCCCCTAGGGCGCAGGGGTTCCCGGACGGATAACTCGGTCCCTCTACCAGGGGCCTAACGCCATGGCCCCCCGGGTGCGGTTGCCGCAGCAAGGCATTACCGGGAGGATGACTCGGCACCCTGGCTTTCTTAGCAAAGTATGTTAACATTAGTTGGTCTCGTCTTAGACGGAGGGGAGGCACTTGTGACTCCACCTCTAGACGCTCGATTCGAGTGCAACGTAGGGCTCCAAGACACACACGCAAACAAGCATTCTGCACAACATCCACACCTTTCAAAACAGACTCAGATGCCGAACCATACACTATGGACCCATAATCTACTCTAGATCTGATCAGGGATTTATATAGCATTAACAAAGACTTCCTATCTGCTCCCCATTTTGTACCAGAAATGCATTTAAGTAAATTGAGTGCTTTTAAACATTTAGTTTTTAACTGGCTGACATGGCAAGTCCATGTCAGTCGACTGTCAAAAATCAGTCCAAGAAATCTAGTTGAATTTTGAATAGGTAGGGGGTTTCCACCCATGGTCAACCGGACGACTGGTTTTTTCCTATGAGTGAAAATAACCCCTACACTTTTTCTAATTGAAAACTTAAAACCCCACTGGAGGCCCCAATTATGGATCGAATCCAGTGCCGATTGAATTCGAGTTGCCGAAAACTGTGCACTATGGCTGGAGTGCCATACCGCACAGTCATCAGCATACAGTGAGTATTTAAGATTTCGAGGAGGAGCTGGTAGAATGTCATTAATCATACATAGAAATAAGGTCGGAGACAGAACACTTCCCTGGGGGACCCCGTTTGCCTGGACAAAAGTGTCCGAGAAAGTGACTGTATCCGAAAAAAGCTTGACAGAGAAAGTTCTGTCAGACATGAAATTCTTAACAAAAAAGGGCAGATTACCGCGTAATCCCATCGCATGTAGTTTCCTGAGGAGGCCATGTCGCCAGGTCATGTCGTAGGCTTTTTCTATGTCTAAAAATACTGCAACTAAAAACTGTTTTTTGGCAAATGCCTCTTGAATGTGAGATTCCAGGCTTACTAATTGATCGAGCGTCTGGCGACCTTTGCGGAAGCCACACTGCTCGTCAACCAGCAAGTTCCTGGAATTTAAAAAATGCAATAGCCTACGATTAACAATTCGTTCCATGACCTTGCATAAACAACTTGTGAGAGCAATAGGGCGATACGATGAAGTCGATCTGGGGTCCCCCCCTCCTTTCGGTATGGGAATGATATGTGCAAAGTGCCATGAATTTGGAAAAGCATGACCCCTCCAAATTTCATTAAACACTTGCAGCATCTTGATCATGGAATCATGATCAAGATGCTTAATCATCTCATACCGAATCTCATCGGGTCCTGGGGATGTCCCACTACAGGCTCCTAGGGCTTGAACAAGCTCTTGCATTGTAAGATCACAATTGTAATCCAATTCATCTCCTGTGGCAAAGTTAATAGGCTGCAGCTCTGATGCTTCCTTGAGAGGCAAGAAAGCTGGATGGTAATTGTCAGAGCTGCTAGCAAAAGAGAACTGCCTGGCGAGGGCGTTAGCAATGTCTCTAGGCTCGTCAAAATTGACGTTATTATGATTGATGTTGGTGATTTTAATTGAAATTTTCTTTTTATTTAACTTTTTAACAGTGGACCAGACTTTAGAGATAGATGTTTCAGAGTTTATATTAGAGACAAAGCTTCGCCAGGAGTCTCGTTTGGCTTGTTTGATGGTTCGACGAGCCCTAGCTCTCGCAAGTTTATACTTGCGAAAATTCTCATCACTGATATGAGTTTTGAAAAGCCTGTAAGCCCTATTTCTCTCACACAGTGCCCTGCGGCAATCTGGCGTCCACCAAGGAACTCTATGCTTTGCGCTATCTATCGAAGTCTTAGGAATTGTTGCCGTTGCGGCTTTGAGAATACTATCTTTAATGTTATTTACTTTATCATCAATGGTTTCCCCAACAATTTCAATATTGAGACTCTTTGTGAAGGACACCCAGTCTGCTTTTTTTACGTTAAATTTAGGTGCTGAAGGCTCTTTAACAGTGTCGCTGTTATATTTAATCAAAATAGGAAAATGGTCACTTCCCAATGAGTCATCAATAGGTAGCCACTGGCAAGAAGTGGCAATTGATGGGGAGACCAGAGATAGGTCAAGGACGCTAAAATTACCGGTATTATCATCAACTCTCGTCGGACTACCGTCGTTCAAAAGAACCAAACCAGAATTACTGATAAGCCTAGCCATCTGTTCCCCCTTCCTGTCATCCCGCAGGGAACCCCATAACGTATGATGTGCATTAAAATCACCTACAATTAATTTTCTACAGGGCAGACTGTCCTGCAGATCAAAAACATCATCATAAGTTACTGTATCAGGAGGACAGTAGACAGAACAGACAGTCAGGTAGGTACCACCGAATTTCACTCTGCAGGCGACAGACTCCAGAGGGAAATTAGATGGCACCTCAGTGAAAGGGAGGGAACGGCGGATGTAGAGAGCTACCCCACCTCCCCCCCTCCCGTTTCGATCCTTCCTAATTAACTCGTAGTTCCGAAGCTGGATAACCTCGTCTTCAACCCGGTTATCCAGATGAGTTTCCTGAAGGGCAATAATATCGGCAGCGTAAGTACAGGCCAAAAGTTTAAGTTCATTTAATCTACTTCTAAGACTTCGACAGTTCCATTGTACTATGGTCAGCGCGAAGATTATCGTGGTTTACGGTGTTTTGGAGGGCCGTGTTCGTCCTGGCGAACCTTTTTGTGCTGGGAAGGAGTACCCTCCTCTTCCTCAGCACTTCCCGGGGACCTCCCACGGGATGGTTTGGAGATGATAGTCTCCATTGCCTGTGCCTCTCCACGAGTCACAGATCCAGACCTCGAGCAGCTCGATGCACGACGAGCTGTCTGAGTCCCAGATACATGCTTCGTAGGAGTCACCTGAGCGAGAACATGAGATTGAGCTTGTTTATTCTTAGCGGTTTCATTTGCCTTGTGGGGTTTCTGTTTTTGTTGTTGGTTTGATTCAACAAGTTGTGCAACTAATTCTTTCAGTTCAATTACTGTACTTTCCAAACTATTTACTTTATCATTTAATGCTTGATTTTCTTTTTCTTTGGCCTTAAGAAGTTCCAAGAGGTCATTTACTGCAGGAGCATTAGATGAGCCAGCTACAGCTCCGGCGTAGGATACGGTGGGAACCTGGGTAACCCCCTCCACCTTCCTCTTTGCCTCACCATAACTGACATCATGAGCCTTCATGTATGCCATTGTTTCGGTCTCCACAATCAGACTTCTGCAGATACCTGCACCTGCCTGGTGGGGGCCGCCACAATTGGCACACTTGAATACTGTCTCTGTACATAAATTCGTCTCGTGACTTCCGGCACATTTACCACATATGAATTCTCCTGAATTTCTAGTGAAACACCTCAATGCTGTATGTCCGAATTTTTGGCACCTGAAACAACGCATGGGTTTCTGAATATAAGGTCTAACGTGAACAATTTCGTATCCAATCTTAACTGTATCCGGTATCTGAGCAGCAGCAAAAGTCATGAAAACTAGGCCAAATTTCTCTCTCTTGTTCTCTCTCATCCTGGTCATACTTTGCACTTCCACTACGCCCTGGTCCTTCATCCCGTCAAGTATGTCTGCATCATCCAGGTCAGCCAAATCCCTATGGAATATGACGCCCTTACACGTATTTGGCCCAACTGGAATGGTGGTTTTCACCTTGAAAGTATGAATCTGCGTCAGTTTAAGTAAATCCTTAACCTGGGAAGAGTTGAGCACTTTAACCAGGAGACTACCATCTCGCAATTTCTTAGCAAATTCCAGACTGCCACCCACCTGACCATCAAGGACCTTTTTGATGATAAATGGGTTAACAGTCTTCAGAGATTGAGATTCATCAACACAACGTACATTCACGTAACGAGCATTCAGGGAAGGAATATCTATATCAGGTCGCCTTTGTCTGTCAGCCGTAGGGGTTCCAATATTGTCTGCCGTGGTCTTAGGATGGTCATTGGTCGTCAGCCTCCCTCCTTGAGGAGGAGGAAGGCTAGTCGAGGGATCAGCCATTCGGGACATCGGACTAGGTCCGAGCCCTCTCCACTCACCCTCTCCTAACTCCCTTAACTATTGTATCAACCCCCTAAAATAAGGACAATAATTTAGGGAAAAATAAAAGTAACCTCACTCAACCCTCCCTAGTGGTAGCCTGGCGGCGTACTCCAGTACCAGCTAGGGGATCGGAGCTAGTGCGGAAGGAACTTTCCCACCACCGAACCTGCCTAATGCGAGGGGTGGTGTAGTCAGAACCCACCTCCCAAGCGAATACAGTTGCTCAGAAATATGAGACAACCGTAGGCCCAAGAGGTCGCGGAAAATATGGAAGAAAAAGAGTAGTTCGAGAAAAAGAGGTGCCCAAATGACACACCAGACTACTGGGCCCCACTACCACAGGGATTACCCCTGAGGCAGCGAGTGCTGCGGGTCTGGTGTAGGGAACAACTATCTACTAGCTAGCATGCACTACATGATGTCCTCAAGCAAAGACAAAACACAGAAGGTGCACAATAGCAGTGCAGCAAAACGCTGCAAATTACGTTACTATTTTACTTTACAAAAGCAAAGAGACAACAGAGTATTGCTGGCAAGAGGCCTCGGAACCCAAGGTAGCTCAAACGGACAATACGTGGAAACTGTTGGCGCTATGCAGAGAACGAGGACGAGGTCTTGACTACACAGAGTCTGGACGCATAATGGGGAAAACATAGTACGCAGTGCTAGTGTGATACCCCCTTAACTTGGCCCAGTAGCCACGCCCATTTAATAGGCGTTGATAGCTGATTGGTTGACTTATAACTGTTCGTGTTGCTTCCCATACATTGACATTGAATATGTTACATCCTGTTCCTCTCTCTAATATTGATAGAAATTAGGAACATAAAAAAAAAATAAGCATCCATTGCTATGCAATACAGAAAGGATAGTAAGCTGATAAAATTCCACAATATGTATCTTCCGAAGTCGTAGCTAACATTATCACATACACGTTAGGACATAGCCAACTCAATGTATCCTTGTTTTGTAGTAAATATAAACTATTTATAAGCTGATGGAACAACAAATAGCGAACAATAGCTACTAAACTACACTTTACACACTCTTCTTATAGTTCAATTCCTTATATAACTAAAAAAAACTTGAAAAATATGTGGGGTATAGCGGGGAGGTTGTAATGCCAGCGGAACAGGCGCAAATGTTAGTAGCCTCTTGAAGCCTAATATTTCTTGCGAAATACCGTATTAGAATTTACGATACATATTGTTATGCATAAACCACACTCCATAGCAACTTAATTACAATATATCTGTAGACCATTCACCTTATTATTCTCCCTTGAATCCCGTCTGTCATCTTCAATTCTTCTTGCTGTTAGTAAACAGTAACCACGGATGTCGTCCGGTAATGCTTTTCCAACAGCACCGGATAAGCAGAACAACACCTAAGTAACCTCATGGTAGTATCTTAACTTTTGTCGTCTGCTAGGTATACTTCCAGGCTACAGAGTGTAGACTTTTGTGTGTGTGTGTGTGTGTGTGTGTGTGTGTGTGTATTACACCTGCCACTTGGGAATGGATATTGCTGCCAATGTAGGACAGGAATGATTTAATGAATATAATTATATTTTTATTCTAACCAATATATATTTGGACTATTTTGACTTATGAACTGCATAGATGAACAAAGAAATTGTTCCATTAAGTACTTCAACAGTGTTCATACATGTGAAAGAAACTTGATGGTACAAAAAAATATATAAAATAATGTTGAAATCACTATCTACCATCTCTCCTTCCTCCATCTCTCTCTCTTTCTATGCTTATGCACCTATTAACTTACTGTAAGGCTGCCATACAATAATTTTCTCTGAATTTCCCATATAATTTTTCATTTATTTCTTTTTTTTGGGCTTGTAGTAATGGTATTGTACATAACTAAAAAAAAAAAAAACTTATACATTTTTTTAAGACTATTAAGGATTAATAATATGACATCAAGCCAAGAATTTGAGTTTATTAATAACGTGTGTTGTATGATGTACTGTACATAATTATAATGTATAAATAATGGTTAACAAATGTATTTTTCTCTATCATTATTTTCACAATTTTTCAAGTTTCCGAATAATTTTTCTTGACTTGATGTTTCTGTTAAGAATTTTCATTCGGAAAAATATGCGTCAACTAACAAATTGTATAACATCTATGGGCAACATGACCTATTTTGATATTTCATTTGTTAGTGTTTTTACACTGTCTTTACCTGCTCGGAGAGATTTATCTCCATGGTAACATTTATAATATGTCCATTTTTCTTATCTGTTGGCAAAAGACACTGCTTGGTTCTGTCAGTTTCCCTTCTTTTCTAGATATTGATATCCAGTCATCTTTGCCTCCTGTCTGTGCTCCCAGAAAACTGTGCTGAGGGAACTTATGGGCAATATACCCTCCAAAATATCGCAGACCATCATTTTCTATCTGTTGTTCCAAGGATGTTTCAGTTACTTCTGGGAGTTCAGGGTCAGTCATGTAGCGTTAGATCCAGTGAACAAAGCATCATGGCTGACGTACAGAGTTCTTGATGTAGTGTGTGACTCTTGTCTGGAAGTTCTTGAGAATTTGAAAAATAGCACTGACATATTGATAGCAATTTCTTATGTTAGTGAATTATATTTATTTCCTACCAACTCGATGACCCTGCCAAGAAGGAAGTTCTTTATACAACGTTTCTGTTTCAGAGGTGATGGGTGATCACAACACCCTCCTATTTGTCTCACACAATCAAAATAATTTTCTAGGACATCCTGATTTAGTGTGTGTGTCCGTATATAGGTCACATCAAATTTGTCCTGCAACATTTCCAATACTTTAGGAAGAGACTGGGAAGACATATTTACCCCTTTCTGAAACTGAAACAAATGATTTCTTCCACATACTCTCTTTGACCTCATGGTGTAGTGAGTTTCTAGTAGTGAGTTTTGCTGTGTCACATTGGTTCCATATGCATCTCTGGAGTGCTGGAAATAATCAACTTTCATTTTGGAGTTGAAGAGATCGAACCACATGTCCACTAATGAAACTAATTTGCTCGTGGCTTTCCAATCATGGCTGTGAAGTATATAGCCCCTTTTTGCCAAAGAGCTCAACTGTCTTAGCTGTAGAATTAGAGAGCAATTGAACAGCCAACCTCGCATTCATCCTTTTGACACCTTTAACTGCAAACTGTTTATATGATATCTTATATGTAGTTTTGAAGTAATGTATACTCCTTGTAATTATTTCTCTAACGTACTCACCATTAATCTTGCCCAAGCCATCAGACATAAATCCATAATCTAGGAAATTGTTTCTAATCAGTTTAATCAGGTGAGGGACATCTGCGAACACATACTTTTCTGTCATTAGCTACTGGATTGTAGAAGTACGTTTTTTCTACACCAACTCCCAGAGAATTCCAGAGTTTTACATTAGTTGGGGCTAGATTACTTACAGTGGCAACTACTGGGTATCCGATGGCTTCTACCAATGTAATTATTTGAAGCAAGATGTCCTTGGTCATGTCTATTGTCACAGTCGTAGTTGACTAGCTGTTTTCAATTACTGCATATATTGTCCTCTATCATTACACACTGGACCTTTTTTTTTTTTGTGCTCATATATAATGTCCTGGCATTTGTCGTATGTCATCAAAGGAAAGGATGCACAAACGTTGTATTTCCTGATTGGATTCACTTTTCCTGTGCATGAGGGACAGAACTGAATATAAAATACCAGGCTCTGCATTATGTTTAGAAGCCCAACGTTTAAGTGTTGATACAGATGGTAATGGGAAAGCATATATTTTTCGCAGGTAACTAAGTCTTTGGGCTGAGGCTTCTGAGAGTTATTGAACGACCTATGGCAACTGCAGACCAACGTTTTACCGGGTACTAATTAGGAAGAAGTTAAACTGATTAAGTGATAAACATTTTCCCAGCATTTCTTTGGCCTTGGTGAAGTTTGACACATCAGTGACATTATTTGCATGCCTTAGTTCTTCCATAAGTATCTTTTTCTCCCTCTCCCACTCCTTTTTTTCCAGCAAGAAGAGCATCTCTTTCTTTGCGGATGTCTTCTTTTTCTAATTTCTCGGCATCTTTATAGGTGACATTGGTGTAAACGTTGGTATAGAGAGCAACACGTGGTGTCTTGGTGTGACAGAGGGTGCGGCAAGTGAGGGAGAGGCGACCTTCCAAGTGCGTGTGTGTGTGTGTGGGGGGGGGGGGAGGGAGAGTGGGAGAGACCTCAGGGTTCATATAGAGTTTACGCTGTTTACGCTGTTACTGCTTTTTTCACTTTTCTTAGATCTACCGTTGTTTACACTTTCCTTAGGCCTACTGTTTACACTTATTACAGTTGTTTACACCCTCGTTCTTTACACTGTTGTTTATCGTATTTGCACTTTTATTATTACTGTCATTTACACCGTTATGACTTGTTTACACTATTTGCCTTGTGTGCACTGTTATTATTACTGTTGTTTACACCGTTATTACTCTTGTTTACACCGTTATTACTGTTGTTTAAACCGTTATTACTGTTGTTTACACCGTTATTACTGTTGTTTACACCGTTATTACTGTTGTTTACACTGTTATTACGGTTTACACTGGCATTATTACTGTTGTTTACACCCTCATTGTTTGTACTGTTTACTGATAACACTTATTATTAATGTTTACACTGTTATTACCGTTGTTTACACTGTTGTTTACTGTATGAACTGTTGTTATTACTGTTGTTTACACTTGCTCTCTGTTCCCAATACCTCCTCCATTTTCGTAAAGTATTCTGTTAACAGATGTTGTAATAGTAAGGTCAGATCAAATATTAGGTTATGATTGTTAAGTTGTTGTGGTTGTAGTTAGTGCAGAAGTTGTTGTTGTTTGTGGAGTGGTTGTTGTTTGTGGGCTGGTTGTTGATGCTTATGGTTGTGGTTGTTTGTGAAAGTGGTTGTTGTTGTTGGTTATGGAGACGTTGTTGTTGTTTGTGGAGTTGTTGTTGTTGATGCTTATGGTTGTGGTTGTTTGTGGAGAGGTGGTTGTTGATGTTGGTTATGGAGACGTTGTTGTTTGTGGAGGGCTGGTTATTGTTGATGCTTATGGTTGTGGTTGTTTGTGGAGTGTTGGTTGTTGTTTGTGGAGTGTTGGTTGTTGTTTGTTGAGTGGTGGTTGTTGTTGTTTGTGGAGTGTTGGTTGTTGTTTGTTGAGTGGTGGTTGTTGTTGTTTGTGGAGTGTTGGTTGTTGTTTGTGGAGTGGTGGTGGTTGTTGTTTGTGGAGTGGTGGTTGTTGTTGTTTGTGGAGTGGTGGTTGTAGTTAGTGCAGAAGTTGTTGTTGTTTTTTGGAGGTCTGGTTGTTGTTTGTGGAGGGGTGGTTGTTGTTGTTTGTGGAGTGGTTGTAGTAGTTGTTTGTGGAGTGGTTGTAGTAGTTGTTTGTGAAGAGGTGGTTGTTGTTGATGCTTATGGTTGTGGTTGTTTGTGGAGAGGTGGTTGTCTTTTGTGGAGTGGTGGTGGTTGTTGATGCTTATGGTTGTGGTTGTTTGTGGAGAGGTGGTTGTTGTTGTTTGTGGAGGGCTGGTTGTTGTTGATGCTTATGGTTGTGGTTTGTGGAGGGATGGTTGTTGCTGATGCTTATGGTTGTGGTTGTTTGTGGAGAGGTGGTCGTCTTTTGTGGAGTGGTGATTGTCTTTTGTGGAGTGGTAGTTGTTGATGCTTAAGCGGGTATCACACGGTCGCTCTTTTCCTGCGACACCATTTTCAACACGTCGCTGGAAATGATAGCACACGGCATCATTGACAACAACGACGATGGACGACACACAAAAGGCGGGACAACAACAAAAACATTCAAGTGACCGTCCCACCAAGCCAAATCACCAAGTATGGACAATATCAACCCAGTGCCCACCAGTATTATCTATGGAGTATGTACAGTTGGACACAGGATTTCGTGGTACAGCCCAAGTGAAAGATGGTCAAGTTCTCCCAATATCAAGTTCCTTAATGTCAAATAGGAGACATCAGGGGCAGAAGTCAGTATTGAGGATGGTAATAAAAAGCAAGTACCTGATAATAGACACTGGTTACTCAAATGGGACAAGTATCTTTCACCTGGGCTGTACCACCCATTCATGTGTCCAACTGTACACTTGCTCTGGAAGAAATAGGAAAGACGTCTGAACCAGGCAGCAGGCGAAAGAAGAAATGTAAACCAATCCCGAAATCAAATCAATGTTCCATGCTCATAGTTAACAGTTAAATTCGATGTACAGTCGCGGTCAATAATAATTTTCCACATATGGGTATCTCAAACAATTTGCTATCTAATGTTTTCACGTTCACATATGATATTATTGTTTTAAGTAGTGCATAGCTGCTTGTAATAAATTAAAAGATGGTAGTTAACCTATTTATTGGAAAGTTTATCATCTAAGGAACAGAGGGAAGCTGTCAAACTTTTACGTGAGTTATCCCTATATGGATGATTATATTTGACCGCGACAGTATATAATAATTATACAAGATCAAGGAATACAATTTCTATATTCAAATAATGATAACTAACACTACTTAAATCATAATACCGTATGCCATAATAATATATTCCATACAATATTATTCACTACAGACTTTCAATGACTTTCTCCCTGTCGCAGGAAATCGCCGACAATTTTCGATAGTTTTCGTGAACACCTCGTCGTCTCAAATCTCCCGTTTCCCGCAACATGTCCTCGGAAAAATTGACCGTGTGATACCCCCTTTATGGCTGTGGTTGTTTATGGTTGTAATGTACTTGTTATTGCTGGTTATGAGGTTGTTGTTGTTGTTGTTGTTGTTGTGGTTGTTGTTGTTGTGGTTGTTGTGGTTGTTGTGGTTGTTGTGGTTGTTGTGGCTGTGGTTGTGGTTGTGGTTGTGGTTGTTGTTGATGGTCGTTATGGGTGTAGTTATAGTCATCGTTGGTATCATCCCCAACAAAACCTTCATTCACCAACCCCAACAATAACGTATCATTAACATTGGTATCGTAAGACCCCAAACGGTCTCTCATACGATCACCTTCATCATCTTTCTCTTTTTCTTTTTCATCCTCTTCTTTCTCTTCTTCCCTCTTCTCTTTTTCTTCCTCCTCATCTCTTTCTTCTTCCCTCTTCTCGTTTTCTACCTCCTCTTCTCTTTCTTCTTTCTCTTGTTGTTCTCTTTCCTCCCCTTCCTCCTCTTCTCTTTCTTCTTTCTCTTGTTCTTCTCTTTCCTCCCCTTCCTCCGTCTCCTCTTCCTCTTCCTCTCTATCGACGAAGGGATTAGTTGGGTCCCTTCTCAAGCCCTCCTCCCTCTTCTTCCCTTCCTCTCTATTGACGAAGGGATTGGTAGGGTCCCTTCTGAGGCTTCTACATCCCATCACGACCTTAGTACGTTTAAACTCCTCCACTAGTCTCCCGTAGGTGTCTGTAAGAGTTGTGTGTGTAAAGGCCTCACCACTGTTAACACCACTATCAGTATTTACATTACTTTTAACACCACTATCAGTATTTACATTACTTTTAACACCATTATCACCATTTACATCACTTTTAACACCACTATCACCACTTTTAACACAATTATCACCATTATCACCACTTTTAACACCACTATCACCACTTTTATCACCCTTTACATCACTTTTAACATCACTATCACCACTTTTAACACCACTATCACCACTTTTAACACCATTATCACCATTTACATCACTTTTAACATCACTATCACTACTTTTAACATCCTCACCACCAATTATCTCGTTATCATTGTATTCGTTCGTTATTTCGGTCTCATCATCGTATTCGTTCGTTACATTGGTCTCGTTATCTTTGTATTCGTTCGTTATCTCATTATCGTTGTATTCGTTCGTTATATTAGTCTCGGTCGTTATATTGGTCTCATTATCGTTGTATTCGTTCGTTATCTCGGTCTCATTATCGTATTCGTTGTATTCGTTGGTTATACTGGCTTCGTTATCGGAGTCACTAAGGTTGAATCTGGTTTTTCCTTCGTCAGTAGTGGAGCGTCTGGGCATGATGCTGCTGCTGCTGTTGTAACCTTTCGTAATAAAAGTTGGGTGAGGCAACATGGCGGTATAGTAACGTCGGGCCACTAGGCGTTCCATCATGGCGGCTGGAGAAGGGGACAACATCTCTACATCCCCTTCAGCTACTTCGTCAGGTGTGTTTCTGTTGGATTTCCTTTGGTGTAGTTTATAGTCTTGTGTCTTGGTTTGCCCCTGTTGTCTAGAGGTGTATGTGGGTGAGTATCTGTGTCTGTGGGTGTTAAGGGTGGAGCTGTATCCCTCCATGCGTTGCTTCCATTCTAGCTCCCCTTCAGGTCTCAGTACTAAGGGGGTCCTAACCACACCACCATCAGCATTCCTGGTAACCAACTCAGGGTCAAACTGTACTCCATCTTGCACTGAAACAATAATACACATGTTATTTAGGACGAGAAGTACACACACACACACGGTCTCTCTCTCTCTCTCTCTCTGTGTGTGTCTCTCTCTCTCTCTCCCTCTCTCCCTCTCACTGATATACACAAGTTTATTACTTTATAGTTTGTGTGAACACTGCCATCATCCTTAGGTCATGTTCACACAAGGAGTTTTTAATTGGTGTTCATAAAGGTTTGTTTAATATTGTATTGTACACAATGGTATTATTAGGTCATCTGTTTATTTGGTGTTTTTTAATTCCCGACGTCGCGAACCCAAGAAAAACTGCCACTTTTCACCAGATAAAATAATTGTTAACAAAAAAGTTGGGGAACAATACCCTGGTCTCTAAACGTTTCTATATATTTAATTTGTGTAACTATGAGATTAATTGAAATTATATCAACATTTTTTTTACTAAGTTCTATAAGGAAAATAATATATGATACTGCTAAATAATGAGAAAAATAATTACTGACCAAAGTCTTATCTCCACTTTGGGATGTTTTTTTTCCTTCATTATAAGTACATAATGAAAAGAAAATCTACATTTCGTTTTACATCTAGGGTTTTATCTAAGAATAAAATAAATTAAAATAGTTCTATAATAATAAGAGTATTATTCTTTAATAATATTACATCGAATAGCAGAACTAGTCTCAACTAGATATGTTATGTTTTGATTATAAACAATAACAAACCCACAGACTACCAATGCGAGTTTTCACTGCAACTTCGAGTCCCAGTCCCAGTTGGTATCATGGAGGCATCTTGTGTAGAAAAATGGACTGTTCCTAAACTGAAAAATTTCCTGCAGAGAAGAGGAGTAACCTGTTCAGGGTACAATAAACCCCAGTTGGTTAACCTGGTAATAAACGCACAGAATCACCCAGAACTGGTGGAAGAAAGAGGACCCGGAGATGGTGATTTGGAGGCTGTACAACGAAGAACAGTCGAGGTATCTGGGAAGAAGATAGTAATTCCGGACCCAAAAACTATCACAGACTGGGAAGAAAATTTGAGAACCATACCATATGTTACTGTTGCTCACTGTTTGTTGTACTTAGTCATGAGGAGAGGATGGTCGGCCAACCGCATTCAGGCATATGAAAAGGAGAGAGGATACCAGCTTCATGTCGATAAACATATTCATCATGTGAAGCTGAAGAAGTTAGAGGGTGTCACATGCATCAAGGCAGCATGCACTTGGCAGACGAGCCAAAATGATACTCCTTACGAAGTTTGGCTGCTTGTTTCGGCAAATGGAGATATCCACACAGCTGGTTGCCAATGCACAGGGTGAGTAGGAACAACAACATAATATTTTTTTCTTTTCAGTCAGGTCACATTAGGACTGGATGTTGTCCCTTCTTGGGACTGGATGTTGTCCCTTCTTGTGTTGAATTATTAATTAACTATTCCATGATTCTTTTCTGGAAAATAAACTAGCCACTCTTCCATACTGTATTCAGTTATCAACTCTTCAACTCATCCTCTTTCCAATGGTACCATCGGGAGGGCTGTACGATGAATAGTTGTGGAGATAGGGCGAGTTTAAGTAGACCATGTCTGCGCGCGAATCTGCAGTTTGTCTGTATGTATCCGCGGGATAGACTCGACCACGGCTTACTGTACAGTTTCCCGCGTAACTCCATTGTCAACTCACTCGTATTACTACTATTATATATCGTATGTCATGATTTCAACACTAAAAATAGTATGAACACTTGTAGGAATATATCATCGTGTAACTGTCACTTAGAAAATGATAAACAAACCGACTTGTACTGTAGGAAACACGTATATTTACTATCAATTGTGCCTGTATGGGTGTGTTTTGTGGTGTTATTTTCTTATTAATACCCCATTATGTATCGTGCGTCATGATCTATACACTAAATAATAATTTGTAACCTTGTAGGAATATCATGGTGTCACTCACATACATATATTCACTACGGTATTGTCTTACGATCGTTAGAGCACAAATTCGGACAAGGGTAAATACTTAAAAATCGCCCAGCCATCGTGGGGTCCCAGAATCGACTGAGTGGGTAGCGGATCGATATTGTGTGTGTATTTTCTCGACCAACGACAAGAAAAACTAGCCGTACAGGGCGCGAAATAGCGCTAAATCGCTGTGACGGTAGGTGCAGTTGCCCGGTTCCTTACGTAAGACGGTCTATCACGTCAACCGGTCTTTAGGGGTTAAACTCGGTAATGGATAATGCTGTAAACTATTATGGTTCTAATGGTGTGCATGCTTTATGTTTGTTTATTCTGTAGTGCGTACATACTACAATTTCCTTTCTACTCAAAAGACTGCAATAATCCTCGTAGATGCTACTATGTAGCATGTTTATTGTTCCGTACAGTATTGAAGTATGCATGAAAATTTGCTTTCACAGCTTCTAGCACTTCTTTCCTGTGTAATTTTAATATTCTCAGTATCTAAGCTTAATACAGCACTTTTCTGTTAAATGATGAGGGTGAAGTTTCATTGTTTTGCACAGTACCGGTACTTAGTAACCATTCAGTCTAAGTATTTTGTAGATGTTTTTTAACATTTGTTCCCGTATAATGTTTCCACAGGATATGCAGGACCACATCCCAGTCACGAAAGTCAAATCATTATAGCTATAATCCTGTAGGAGATAGTATATCTTCCTATACCAGGAATGAAATCTTGGATGATTTGGCGAATGTGTTGCATGCCAAAAATCCAGTGCTGTGAGATGCTTTACATGGAGGAAGCCAAGTACCCTCTCTGCTGCTATCGATTTCTGACCTGGCAACACTGTTGCAATCAGAATGCATCCAAGGTACTTTCTCTGGTTATTTAAAGTTAAGAATAACTGATAAAATTAGGACAGAAATTTTCAATGAAACAAAGCAGCAACATACATGCCCACTTTGGAAACAATAAAGAGTGGGTGCTTTGACTGCAAGCACACTACATGGTGCTGCAAGGTATAAACGCTATGACCCTGATAATTAATTACATAGTTAGAAAAATAATGGGGAAAATAGATTCTTGGGGTAAAAAAGCTACTGATTATAGGATTAAACATGAAGCAGTGGCAAGGAAATTATATGAAGAGGCCATGAAAAATAAACACCAGCATCTGATGGTGAAGAGTTCTGGCCTGTTTATAAGTAAAGATAACCCATTAATGCGAGCCAGTCCAGATGCTCTAGTATCCTGTCAGTGCTGCCGGAAATTTTAGAAATTAAGTGTTCCTTTAGTGAAAATTTGCAAATAAAGACTGGGGAGGAAATTGCTGAGGAAGGCAAGTACCACCTTAAAATAGGTAATAATAAACAAGTAGAGCTTAAACCTCACCATGGTACACACAAATACAAACTCAGCTTTTTGTCACAGTTTTCTTGGTGTGACTGTCATTTTTACACAAAAAATGCCACATATTACCATTGAGAGGATATTTTTCAATGAAGTCAGGTTTCAACCAGATTTAGAAAGAGCATTAGTCTTCCATGAAAATTTTGTTCTGCCATAGCTTATGCACTAAAATCTTCTTGCTTCTCTTGTTTATCTTTCACCCATATAATAAATATGGAAGGAGATATAAGGGAGAGAGCAATGAAGGGTAGACAAGTCATGGGATCACTGGGGAGGATAATGAAAAGTAGAAGTGTGAGTATGGAAGTGAAAAGGGGTTAAGGGGACTACGAAATAGTATAATCCTGCCAACACTGACATATGCGTCGGAGACATGGACATGGAGTAGGGCTCATCAGTCAAGAATAGGTGCTGTGGAAATGAGTTACTTGAGAGGTGCATGTGGACTGACAAGGTGGGATGGAGAAAGTAGTGAGAGTGTGTATAAGAGATGTGGTATGAGTGAGAAGACAATTGGTATTGAGTGTGGAGTGGTTGAGAGAGTGAAGCGTAATACTCTGAGATGGTTTGGACATGTAGAGAGAATGCAAGGTGAGGAGTTTGTAAAGAATGTGTATGGAAGTGAAGTTGTGGGACGTGGTGTGAGAGGCAGACCACCAGTAAGATGGCAGAACAGAGTGGAAGAGTATGTAAAGGAGAGAAACATGAGGGGGAGGGGAGGACTGGACCGAGTGAGGAGGGAGTGTTTGAACCAGTGTTGCCAACCGTTGGGTAATCGCCCTATATGTAGGGCATTTCGACCTCAAATCCTTGTCTGTAGGGCGTAGGGTAATTTTGCAGAATCATAACGAAACGTAGGGCGTTACAATATTTTGGTATAAGTGATAACATATTTTGCAATAATAAAATATATTATAAATGGTATAAATATATGTTAAAAAATTATTGCTTAAAAATATCTATTACCTTCAACTACGTAAAAAATAAAACACTTCAAAACTCAACAGTAGGTACCCTAGTAGAAAATGCTTCTCATGAATCTGCCATTGCCACTCCCAAAAAGAAGAGGCGGTACCGAGGAGAGCTAAAGAAAGAAAAGAAAAATTCCAGGAAACAAAAGTTTAGAGATGTATGGCTAGAGGTAAAAATTGTTATCTTGCCTATTTTATACTCATCCTTTTACTATGTTGTTTAGTTATATATTTTTACTACATTTCATTTAAGATTCATTTTGTACCACCGGACTGAGGCCCAATATTATTCAGACTGCATATATTCAAAAGAAAAATATCATTTTTGTTTATATATTATAAATCAAACCTCCAAGTAGTTGAGGAATATTTTCATCCTAACTTGCTAAGTCGTAGGGCAATGAAGGTAAAAGTAGGGTAATTTCAGTGCTTGTGTAGGGCGAAGAAGTCTCAAGGGATTTGTAACACTGGTTTGAACAGGGAAGACTGGAGACTTTTCTGCCATGGCCATCCCCTTGGGGGGAGTTCCCGGAGGAAACGAGGCGTCAGAGCTATAGATAGATAGTAACCTTTGAAACTGGGCCAATTCAAATATTATTGCTTTATAATCCATGTTTGGATATTTCATTACAATAATTTAAACATTTGTTTTCACAACTTTCCTCCGTCTTTAATTATGGGTGATTTTAATGCCCATCATGAATTCTGGGAACCGGCAGTCCCACACCATATTATGTGTATAGGTATTTAATTGTATTATTTTATCATAATAATTGGGGGCATGTAGCCAAAATTCCCGTGGTGCCCTTGTTAATCTTCGGAGATCAATTGTTACACAACGCACAAAGCCGTTCTTATACCAGAGTCATAAAAAGGAAGCAAATGACACTGCCCTAAGGTGGGTACGGTTTTGATGCGACAACATATGATGATTATAATAACTACAATAACAAAGTAGAACAACACTATTTTAAAGTTTGTCAAAATAATAAAACGCATATTTAAGCAGACAGGATGTGAAGATTGAGAACTAAACCTTCCACTTATTTCCCTTTCTGACTCTCCATCCCACCAGTGAATGCTTCAAATGAAGCTCACAAATCATGGTTCGGGAATACTATCTTAGCTAGAGCTTGAGCCTCTGGCTAGTACAGTGGTAGAGTCTGTGGCTGCAATGGACTGACTGGTTGACGGTCAAAAAAATGTTCTATTAAATAATTTATATCGTTAATAAATAAGCTCAATTGTCCCGTTATGTAATTTATTTGACAAAGGAATATATTGTTTGGCATATAAAAGCCATCAAAGTTGCACATAATGGAAGTTGATGGCGCGTATCCGTGACGTCAACAACCAGACGCCTAAGCCGCACCAACACTTTATTACCTTTGAAAGCAAGAGATTGTGATGTCTAGCGGAGATGTGCGGTATTCTTGTGCTTTTACGAAGGATATACTTCATATTCACCATGCCAGTCAATAGCTAGCAATGGTGTTTTGTCGCAAAATGCAAAACATTAGTGGAAACGCTCCAGAAAAGAGATTTATTAGTGTTGTGTGTAGTAACTCCATAGTAGCTGTCGGTACACATAGGGCTGGTGACGTCACGAAACAGTGTGAGGTACGATGTTTCTCCACCACTTATTTTCCCTTATTTTTCGTGAATTTCAACTCATATGGGAAAAATATTGGTATCTCCATGATCAGGAGTGCCCATGTTATTGTATTATATACTTTGTACACGACCGTCAACCAGTCCATTCTGTAGCCCAGCGTTCAATCCTTACATGGGACACGTTAAAAATGCCACTGACACCAGAGGTTACCACCCCTGCGAGCAGGGGGTGGGGGGTTTGAGTTGGCTGTCTGAGGTCTTCCTGCTTAGTCAGCCATAGCCGAAGCTGACTCGGGTCTCAGGGGGGTGGAGAGGTCGCTGGGCCACTCATCACAAGGTTCATCCTTGTGATGTGTGCTATAATTGTGTTTCATACACACAGTGTGTGCTACACTCTGTCCCAGTGACTGCCACTCATTGGCACCTTTAATAACCTTTAGTTGACAATATTGTGGTGGCTACCGTCCGTTTACCAACCCTTTCTGTTCTCTCTGATCCTGACTTCCACTGAAGGGGTAGAGAAACATTGGTGCGTGGCTGTACAGAAATAGTTTTCCAAATAGAGTAATACACTAATGGAATAAACTACCGGAAGAATTGGTGTGTGTCAAAAACACATAACTTTTAAGAAGTATATGATAATTGTACTTTAAAATACGGGACATTACGGGCTTGACTCAATCCTGTAAAGATACAAATATGTAAGAACACACCAACACAAACACACACACACACACTTACCGTTCAGATGCCATGGGTGGGGGTTGGAGTGGGATGGGAAGGTGTGCAGTTCAAACTCTTCTCCAGTCACATTGAGGGGTTTATTCTCGTCATCCTGCGGGGGAATATAGGTCATTAGAACAGCTTAGGTAATTTGCCGGTGAAGAAGAGAACACAGACAGACAGATACACAAAATAAATAGTTAAAAGTAAAATATATTTAGTTATAAGTTAGTTATATTTGATTATAAGAAAGTTATAGTTAATGATATGTATAATTAAATTTACAGTTATAGTTTTGATTTATAGTTATAATAATATTTAATTATAATGTATTATGTATATATAATATATAATATAATATGTAGTGTTAGTTATATTTATAGATAGTTATATTTATAGTTATAGTTAGATATATTGATGTTGTAGTAAGTTATATTAAGTTACCATTAGTTACATTTATATATATATATAGTTACTCAGTTAATTTTAGTAAGTCATAGTTATCATATACTTAATGAGCTCACCTTCCTCTTTTTTTTCCTCCCTCCCTATCTATTTACCTTCCTTCCTCCTTTCCTCCCTTTTTCTACCCTCCCTAGTTATAATTAAAATAGAGTTAAAGTTAGTTATAATTAAAATAGAGTTAAAGTTAGTTATAATTAAAATAGAGTTAAAGTTAGTTATAATTAAAATAGAGTTAAAGTTAGTTATAATTAAAATAGAGTTAAAGTTAGTTATAATTAAAATAGAGTTAAAGTTAGTTATAATTAAAATAGAGTTAAAGTTAGTTATAATTAACTTTAGACAGTCATAATTTTAGTTAGTTATATTTAATCAACTCACCTTTTCATTTCTTCTCTTGTACTGATCGACACAGAAACACACGAATATCAGGATCACAAACAATGCACACAGACCCGATACAATACTCAGAGGCACCACCACAGACGGCAGTAGTAACTCCATCATGGTGGTGGTGGTGGTACTGCTGACGAGGGTGAAGGTGGTGGTGGTACTGCTGACGAGGGTGACGGTGGTGGTGGTACTGCTGATGAGGGTGAAGGTGGTGGTGGCACTGCTGACGAAGGTGGTGGTGGTGGTACTGCTGACGAGGGTGAAGGTGGTGGTACTGCTGACGAGGGTGAAGGTGGTGGTACTGCTGACGAAGATAAAAATTAAAATTTAATTAAGTATTGTGGGGAGAGGTACTGACGAAGGCGCTGAAGAGAGAGACATTTTACTCGGCAAACTAAAACATTATGGTATAAGAAATGTATGTACTAACTGGTTCAGGAGTTACTTAAGTGGCAGGAGCCAGTATACTGTAATTAATGGAGTAACTTCTGAACTAGCTAAAATAACCACAGGAGTCCCTCAAGGATCAACATTAGGTCCACTCTTATTTTTAATATATATTAATGACATTACCGAATCGACAAGTACTTTAAAATTTACTCTATTTGCAGATGATACATGTATCACTCATTCTGATGCAGATATTATAAATCTAGCTAGAATACTAAACTCGGAATTGGAATTGGTATCATCCTGGCTGATTGCAAACAAACTATCATTAAATCTTCAGAAAACACAATATATAGTATTTGCAGGAAATAAGCCATACAATGCAAACTTTAACATAGAAATATGCAACCAAATCATACAAAGAACCCATTGTACTAAATATCTAGGAATATTCATAGACGATAAACTTACATGGAGAGAACATATTAATCACATTGAGAGTAAGCTCTCCAGATCCCTTGGAATATTACATAAAGTTAAACATATGCTAACAGAAGATATACTAATAACTCTATATTACATATTATTCTATCCTTATTTACATTATTGTATTGTTGCATGGGGAATGGCAAACAAAACAGCGTTCAACACACTAAGATTAGTCCAAAAAAGAATAATTAGATCATTAGCAAAGGTGAAGCATAGGGATCATACTGCTGTACTTTTTACAAGGCTTAGAATTCTAAAAATAAGTGACGTATATCTACTCGAATGTCTAAAATTTATCTACCAACAATCTCAGAAGAACTTGTTTTCCAGAGCCATAGATATTCATAATAGAAACAAACACACGTAGTAGCCATCTTCTCAGACCCAGGCGGCCCAACACCGAGGCACAAAAGAGGTTTGTGATGTACTTCGGTTGTTGTAAGTGGAATGAACTCCCAAATCACATTAAAAACTCTAATAATAAAGATGTGTTTAAAGTTAAATGTAAACAATATATCCTGAATGGATATTAGGATACTCTCTAGGAATTTCCAGTTTTACATGTTACCATTGACGGTGTTAAGGTCTACCATAAGAATATTATGTAATTTGTTATTATTGACACAAAATATACTATTGTTAAACATTAGAACACGGCAATAAAAAGTCGCTAGTCTCAAATTAAGCGTTAGTAATATTTAAGGTTTTGCTACTAGGGGCCTGTCAAAAATGTACACATTTAACGGGCCCAGCCATGTTATCTTTTTTCTTTAATATAACCAAATGTTTTTATGTATATGTGGCTAATAAACTATTTGAATTTGAATTTGAATTTGAAAGAGAGAGAGAGAGAGAGAGAGAGAGAGAGATTATTGGGTCTGTTTATTAGGTAACTTTACAGTAATCAATTTCCTCCACTTTCACAACAAGACTTTACACAATTGTACAATGTTGTGTCTGAGGCGCTGAACCGTGTGTGTGTTGGGTTAGGTGGGTTGTGGTGTGTGTGTGTGTGTGTGTTGGGTAGATGGGTAGTGGTGTGCGTGTGTGTAGGTGGATTGTGTAGGTGGTTAGGTGTGTGTGAGTGTGTGAGTGTGTAAGTGTAGGTAGGTAGTGGTGTGTGTAAGTGTAGGTAGGTAGTGGTGTGTGTAAGTGTAGTGTGTAAGTGTAGGTAGGTAGTGGTGTGTGTGTATGCAGTTGGATAGTTATGTGTGTGTGTGTGTGTGTGTTTGCGTGTGTGTAATCCTATAATTACACACACACACAATACTAAATATATTCTAGTTTCTACACACACACACACACACACAAGATACTAAATATAGTCTTGTTTCTATATATATATATACACACACACACACACACAATATACTAAATATAGTCTTGTTTCTATATATATATATACACACACACACACACACAATATACTAAATATAGTCTTGTTTCTATACACACACACACAAAAACTACTTAATATATTATATTTTTCACACACACACACACACACACACTAAATAATTAAATATCTTATAGTTTCCACACACACACACACAAGATACCAAGTATATTCTAGTTTCAACACACACACACACATACTAAATAATTAAATATCTTATAGTTTTCACACACACACACACACAAAGATACTAAGTATATTCTAGTTTAAACACACACACACACACACACACACACACACACACACACTGCACTCACCTGACCTGACTGACTGACTGACAGTAACTAACTGACTGACGAACTGAGTGGCAACCCGACTGACACACACACACACACAGTACCTATCTCATACGGTTGGTTCGAATGAGTACCAATGGTTTGGTTGTTTGTGTCTCAAACCTTGTAGTATCGAAATTGCATAAAGTTATTCGAAGCAATATATGATTTTAATTTGTATATTTTACTTGTGTGTGTGTGTATGTTTAGGAGGGGGGTGAAATGAATGTATGTGTGTGTGTGTGTGTGTGTGAAAAATAGAACATATTAAGTATTATTTGTGTATGTGAGATATTCGGTGTTACGACCCTGTAGGCTATTCCAGCATATCATCTTCTATAATCTGTTCAAACTTCATGAGAGATGTTCAACTCTATGCGAGAGATCGATTTTTTTTTTTTTTTCACGCCATTCCAGTTGATTTCTCTACTCCCGAATCACTCCAAATTATCTTTAAGACATTGAATAAGACAGTCGGGCTTCAAACATTTATATTATATTATGGCAAACCGTCTCTGTTTGTTCGGGGACTCATGCCTGGTTCACATTTTAGCCCGTATGTACAGTCGGCGGCAGAAGTCCTGTCGTCTTATCTGCTTCACCGAGACACACAGTATTCATGGACTCGAGAAATACACACGTTTTATACACTTAATAATCTCGAGTCTATGAAATCGTATGCCACGGTGAAGCAAGTGAGGCGACAGGACTTTTGCCGCCGACTGTACTGTACAGCTGGGGTCTGGAGTTGGTGGGCCACCCAGGGTTGAGAGTGTGAACCCCACATCACTCTTACTTGACTGCGAGTTACTATCCAGACGAGGAGTCTCACATGTAGAGTATCTCACTGAGGGTTGTTCACACGGATATTCCAACTTTGAACCAGACTTCTTTTTTTTTTTTTTACTCTTATCACGTCAGTTACAACTTTAACCTTAATAATTCTTATACTAATGTGACTATTTTATGTACCAGTGAAATATAATTGCATTAATGAATAATACTTCATTATATAATGTCATTCATAATAATTTATTAATTATTGCAAATATTTACAATATTTCTAACGTATTGTTTGTAATCAATATTTCGTGCAGGAGTAATAGTAATGAAAACAGGTCAGTATTTAAGGACAATTTTATTCAGATATGAATCTAAACTTATATACAGTGTATTACTATCTCACTTATAGTTTGTAATCTATATTTTTCAGAGTAGTGATAATGGAATAATAAATAATAAAATGTAAGACCTCTTAAGATAACAACTCATAGTGTATCAGTAACAAGAATGCTACATAATTAAAAAGTCAATTTACTATATTGCTGATTATATTTCAATACTGTATATAAACGCCAAGCCATATTTTTGTGTTTGCGTGGCAATTGAGGTGGTGGGTTGGTTCCATGATTCCATGGGATGGAACAAAAAGGTTTCGAAGCGTGATTTCGGTAAGTTTATCTGAGGTGAAGTCGATACCGCAATATTTGGTTCAGGTTAGCAGCTGTGGAGACTCACCATGAATCAGAGAGACGTGAAATTACTCCTCAGAGAAGTATGGTTCAAAGTTGGGATATCCGTGTGAACAACCCTCAGCGAGATACTATACATGTGAGACTCCTCGTCTGGATAGTAACTCGCATGAACTCCAGACCACAGCTGTATTGTCACTCATAAAAGTAAACACACCCCAGGCAAGACACCTTTTAACTCTTGTAATATCGGTTCTGGTAACATTGTACCTGACGTCAGAGGTGGTGGTGTTTGGAGGAAGGCTGGTTTGTTCGAAACCTTACCTCAACTCATGCTTCGTCTCATCTACTCTTAGTTCAAAGTGAATCGAGCAGATCAACTTCATATCTCAAGCGCCATCACTGACGTCAAGTACACTGTTGCCAGAATCGATATGACACGTATAAAAAAAGACTGGCCTGGGGGGGGTCTTAATTTTTATTAAATTATACCCCCACCAGGGATTCGAACATGGCATCTTTCGGTTAAGGCCAAATTAATAACTCAATAAAGGGGTACCACTTGTACTTATGGTGTTATATCTCGAGAAATAATTATGCTACAAAAACAAAAGTAGGCCGAGGACGCTTCCCAGGCTTCACCGAGCAAAATGGCGTATTACTTATTACTCTAGGTAAGGCGATGAGGCCGTGCATAGTGCCTAAACAGACACTCACACACAGACAGACGGAGTGTTTTATATATATATATATATATATATATATATATATATATATATATATATATATATATATATATATATATATATATAAATATATATATATATATATAAATATATATATAAATATAAATATATATATATAAATATAAAAAACAATAGAACTCTTTCGAGTATGTTTTACTTTGAATTACAACATTTTTTTTATTGGTCTTTTTACTCTGTTTGATTAACGTTATAGCTTTTCATGGTAAGATTGTAAACTTGGTCCTCTCACCATTTTTTGTCCCTGTGATCGTGTATGAAAATTGGAGGCTTCTGATTCCACCTGATCATGCCACGAAACAAACTCCTTCCATGAGGTGAAAGACTCATTTAACTCCAATTTTCAGACTACATCACAGAGTCCCTTAACCTATTATGGATGTTGTTGTTGTTGGTGTTTAAACAGTGAGTCATCTATTTACTCCAACACTATGGGATTAATTAATGCTTTGTACTGAACATTGTTTTTTTAATGATACTGTATGATTTCCTTCACCACTTTTGTGTATGTGTTAAGTGAAAAAGTCCCATTGTGTATTAATGTTGTAGTGAGAGAGAGAGAGAGAGAGAGAGAGAGAGAGAGAGAGAGAGAGAGAGAGAGAGTGTGTGTGTGTGTGTGTGTGTGTATGTGATTTAAAACTATATATATATATATATCAAACCACACGTCATAATTTACTTAGATACAGTAAGGTTGACAATTATGTAGATATTATATAATATAATTCTATATCATACAAACATACAAATATACATAATTATAATGTATGATAGTGTAGGAAAATATTTATTACTATTATTATTATTATTATTATTATTATTATTATTATTATTATTATTAATATTATTGTTATTGTTATTATTTATACTATATTTAGTACTATAACTACAACTATAAATATTATTATTACTGTAACTATTATTATTATTACTGTTATTATTACAAGTACTATTATTATAATTACTATCATTATTACTTTTATTATTACTATAACTAGTATTATTATTACGACTATTACTATTATTATTACTATAACTATTACTAATATTACTATTACTATAACTATTATCAGTACTATTATAATTACTATAAGAAAATGAATAGTTATCATTACAAACTAGTACATATATAGTTAGTACAATAGATTACCAAATAGTACATATAATTCAGTACATTATTATAATTACAACACATGTACAGTTACAAACATAAGTCCTAAAGCTATTGTTGTTGTTGTTGTTGTTGTTGTTGTTTGGTCTGTGTAATCATTAGTGTCTTTGATAGTAGTAGTAGTAGTAGTAGTAGTAAAATAATCATCACTAGCGATAAATCTCACATCTATTTATCAGTAGTAGTAGTAGTAGTAGTAGTAGTAGTAGTAGTAGTAGTAGTAGTAGTAGTAGTAGTAGTAGTAGCCATAGTAGTAGCAGTAGTAGTAGTAGCAGTAGTAGTAGCAGTAGTAGTAGTAGTATTAGTAAATTGCACAACACTTTCCATCTTAGCTAACATAACTTCATATCTCCTTGTGGCTTCGTGTTTCCAGGCTAATTGGTGTTGTCGGAGTAGTAGCAGTAGCAGTATTAATAGCACCAGCAGTAGTAGCAGTAGCAGTATTAATAGTAGTAGTAACAGCAGTAGTAGTAGCAGTAGTAGTAAATCTTACATCACCTTCCATTTTAGCCAACATAACTTCATATCTCTCTGTGGCTTCGTGTTTCCAGGCTGATAGATGTTGTCGGAGTCGTCTGTGTGTGGTTTCTGCTGTTGTTGTTCTCTGGGCTAATGCTGTTCTCTCTTCTACAGTCACTCTCTTACGTTGACTCTCATCCTCTCTGCATTCTAGGACTCGTGCCCGTGCCTGTGTGTGTTTAATAAGATTCGTGTATCTGTATGTGTGTAATAAGACTTATGTAGGTTGGTTGGTTTGAAGGAACAGGGGAGGGTGGTTGGTTAGGCTGGGTAGGAGGGAAGGAGGGTAGTTGGGTTGAGTTGGATTGGATTGGGTTGAGTAGGAGGGAAGGAGGATGGTTGGGTTGGATTGGAAGGACGGAGGATGGTTGGATTAGGTTGTGTTGGGTTGGGTTGGAGGAAAGGAAGGAGGGAGGGTGGTTGGATTAGGTTGGGTTGGGTTGGTTTGGGTGGGTTGGGTTGGAGGGAAGGAAGGAGAAGGTAGTGTTGGTTTGGGTTGGGTTGGGTTGTGTTAGGTTGGGTTGAGGTTGATTGGTTAGGTTGGGTCGGGTTGGTGTTGGATGGTTGAGTTGGGTTGAATGGTTGGGTTGGGTTGGTATGGTTGGTTGGTTTGGTTCGGTTGGGTTTGATTGGGTTAGGTTGGGTTGGGTTGGTTGGTTGTTGAGTTAGGTTGGGTTGGGTTAGGTTGGGTTAGGTTGGTTGGTTGGAGGGAAGGAGGAAGAAGGTAGGGTTGGTTGGTTGGGTTAGGTTAGGTTGGGTTGGATTGGGTTGGGTTGGATTGGATGGTTGACTGACTGAATGATTGACTGATAAATTGACAGATTGAGATTTTTATAAATTGATAGATTTGTTGTGTATAGAATTAACTTACATATAAAATAGATTATAGATAGATATATTTATTAACTATTTAGATAGATAGACAGATTGACAGATTATAGATAGATAGATAGATTTATTAACTAATTGAATTGATAGACATATAATAAATAGATATAATAACTAACTAGATAGATAAACAGATATATAGATGGGTAGACAGATAGATAGATATATAATACACACCTGATCTAAGGTATCTTGCAGTAAGTTTGCTCTAAGGGCTAATCTGTCCTTTAAATCATGTAGTATTCTCTCTCTTACCACATCACTGCCCCAAACCTGTTATAAAGAAAGTTAGGTTTATTACTATTATTATTATTACCTCAAACCTGTCATAAAGAAGGTCAAGTATATTATTACTATTATTATTATTATTATTATTATTATTATTATTATTATTATTATTATTATTATTATTATTATTATTACCCCAAACCAGTCATAAAGAATGTCAGGTATATTATTATTATTATTGTTATTTGTTATTATTATTATTATACACTTGTTGGAATTATTCTTGTTATTATTATTTTTAATTAATATTATTATTCCACACTTGTAGGTATTATTCTTATTCTTATTCTTATTCTTATTATTAATATTATTATTACTTGGCGAATTTTCGCCAAGTATGTTGCTCAGTGTTCTTGAGCGTTTGTGTGTTTGTTTAGCAATATCTGTAAAGTTCGCGGTCTACAGGTCGCATTTCTTGTCCGATTTTGCTGAAATTTTCACCACAGGTAGGCATCAACATTTCTAGGTCACCTATTTTTATCAAGGTCAAAACTAAATATCAAGGTCAAAATGATAAAAAAAAAATAACAAAAATAAAACCTGAGCAGGGGGATAACCACTCAACCATCGTGACGGCATTGTCATTTCTGCTTCTGGTGGTAGTTGAGCGATGGCTATATTCCTAAAACTCGCGATTTGAGCATTAGGTTGGAAATCAAGAGGTTTGAATTTTGCCATACTTTTGCCAAGTGTTCGCTCTACGAGCGAATATTTTTTTTATTGTGTTTGTTGTTTAGTAATGTAAGACTACAGTGCTTTACAAAAGTATGTGCCGGGTAGAGTAGGCCAGCACAGACTTTTGACGAAAAATGAAAGACTTTTATCTTTGTAAGGGAAATATTTCAAAAGTCAACTTATAATGTGGTATTTTCCTTGAGAGGAGGTACTTACTAGACTAACTAGAGGGTAGTTATTACTTGGCGAAATTTTACTGTTCCAGCGGCAAACGGACGACGGGCCTTGCTATGGATGTAAACATAGTCTGTACCTCTTGTAGTCCCACAAGGAGATGCGGTTGTGCGATGGGGGTTGCTCCCTCCTCTAACAGGGATCGGGGGGTTGAGATGTGTTGTGTATGTGTGTGTGTGGGGGGCATCTACTTTAGGGCATTTTGTTTCAGAGGGTGTGCGACGTGACAGGGCTACTTCCAGCGTGGAGATGAAGGCCTGGTATACGTATGTATGTATGTATGTACTACTACTACTACTACTACTACTACTTCTACTTCTACTACTACTACTACTACTACTACTACTACTACTACTACTACTACTACTACTACTACTACTACTACTACTACTACTTCTACTACTACTACTACTACTGCTACTATTATCTTTACCTGTAATAATGGTAGGTACGGTGTTACTGTGTCAACAAGTCCTTCTCTCTCTTGTAATTTCTTCTTCTGTATTTCATCTTTGTGTTGTTCATTCCATTTACGCTGTTGGGGAAGGTAATGGTTTGTGTGTGTATGTATGTATGTATGTATACTTGTTTATGCATACATATATACACACACCGATAGATATCTAGTTGTACAAATGAATACATCTAAATACAAACATATATTTACGCTGTTGTGAAAGGTAGTGTCTTTGTATGTACAGTATGTATGTATATTTATTTATACATACATATACACATGAACGTATACAAACAGATATCTAGTTGTACACATGAATTCACATACATACATTAACGCTGTTGGGGAAGGTGGTATGTGTGTGTGTGTGTATGTAGGTATGCATACTTGTTTATACATACATATATACATACACATATGAACGTATATATATATATATACACACACACATATATCTAGTGGTACACATGATTACACACGCTTATATACATACATTTACGTTGTTGGGGAAGGTAGTTGTGTGTATGTACAGTTGCGGAAGCATATTCTGCCCCACATTTGTTTGGCATGTGGAGATATCTGGCAACTCTCTCTGAATAAACAGCAGCTCGTACGAACCACAATGAGTGAACCACCAATAAGCTCCAGTCACGAAGAGTGTGTGTGATATCAATGACCTGGAATTTCACACACACTCTTCATGACTGGAGTTGATTGGTGGTTCAGTCATTAGGGTTCGTATGAACTGCGGTCTGTTCAGAGAGAGTTGCCAGATATCTCCACATGCCAAACAAATGTGGGGCAGAATATGCTTCTGCAACTGTACAATTGAGCAAGTAGAAAGTGCAAGATAAATATGGCTGTTTATGGCAACATCTGGCAGTTCTTTGTAGTAAACCCTTGTATCTTTATGAATGAATCACTGGGAACCCAGACTCAATGTAAGGTGGAACCTGATTGGCTGAACTTTGAGTTGTTGTGAAGTAAATCTTATCATCCCATTTTACGTAAAGTAATATGTGGTAAAACAAATTGCAGGAAGTAATATTATAACAGTTATGTATTGAACAATATTAAAGTAACAATGGAATAATTTGCATTATTGATCTGCAAAACGTTAATAGCAACACAGCACAGGAAATAAGCATTGGTTTGTTGGTTGTTTCGTGTTTTCACAATATTCGAATATGAATGAGATTCGAAGGGAGAGAAACGACATTGCTCCTGTAATAAATCGGTTGCTGAGTATATATATGTTTTGTCAATTTCTGTGGCCATTTGCTCTGGCACACAATGACTGTTATAATGATTTGGCAATAAATTAACAATGAACTTTTTCTAGCTGTTAGGAACACAGGGAGTTAGTATTTGTTATTATTACATTAAAACACGTTAATAATGATACTAAACCAACGACTTTACGTAAAATGGGATGATAAGATTTCCTTCACCACCACTCAAAGTTCAGCCAATCAGGTTCCTCCTTACATTGGCTCTGGGTTCATTCATAAAGATACGAGGGTTTACTACAATGAACTGTCAGATGTTGCCATAAACAGCCATTTTTTTCTTGCACTCTCTACTTGCTCAACTGTATGTATGTATGTATGTACAGTCGCGGTCAAAAATAATCATCCATATAGGAGTAACTCACATAAGATTTTGACAGCTTCCCTCTGTTCCTTAGCTGATAAACTTTCCAATAAATAGGTAAAGTACCATCGTTTAATTTAATGCAAGCAGCTACACACTACTTAAAACAATAATATTATATGTGAAAGTGAAAACATTACACAGTAAATTGCCCATATGTGGATGATTATTATTGACCACGACTGTATGTATACTTATTTATACATATATACATCCACACATAAACGTATACACAAATAGATAAATAGTTTTACACATGAATATACACACATAGATACATACATACATACATATACGTTTTGGGGAAAATATTGGTGGTGGTTGTACAGTATGTATGTATGTACGGTATACTTATTTATACATACATATATACACACATGAACATATACACACACATATATCTAGTTGTACTGTACACATGTTTACACATACATGCATACATACATTTACGCTGTTTGTGTTTAGTTTGTCTACACACACACACACACACACACACAGTACTCACATACAAACACATTTATGAACCTATCTCTCTCAAACACATTCTTGTCTCAGCTCTCTCTCTCTCTCTCTCTCTCTCTCTCTCTCTCTTCGTATATGTCTGTCTGTCTGTCCGTCTGTCTCACACACATACACACACGTTATTAAATATATTAAACACTATAATTCCTTTCCACATCAAATAGGGATGACAATACATGTGTTTGTTTATCTTACTCTCGTCTACACTCCATCAAATCTTTCGTCTCTTCCCTACACACTCTCTCTCTCTCTCTCTCTCTCTCTCTCTCTCTCTCTCTCTCTCTCTCTCTCTCTCACCTGTTGTAATATATGTTGAACGCTACTATTCCTTTCCACATCAAACAATGAAGACAATAGATGTGTTTCTTTATGTTCCTCTCGTCTACACTCCATCAAAGCCTTCGTTTCTTCCCTTCCTTTCTTCACTTCGTCTAAGGCCTTCACTTCGGCTATCAATTGGTGAGAGAGTTCTTCCCATAGTTGTGGTAGTTGGGGGTCTTCTCTCCCTGGGTCTGGCTGTCGTGGGGGGAAGGGATGAGTGGGTGTGATTGAATGATTGATATTAGGTGCCACAACAGTGAGGTCATGTGGCACCCGAGGAAGAAAAGATGATATTGAGAGGTGGGAGGTGGGAAGGGAGAAGGGGATGAGAGGGTGTGACTGATTTTTGTGTTTTAGTGTGTAAACATTGTAATAATTATACTCTCTGTACAGTCACAAGATAAAATAAGTGTTCACGCGTTGTTTATTGACGTTGTTGTTGTTATTGTTTTTGATAGAATATACCACCAACATCAACAACAACAACAACAACAACGACAACAATATAGTAATAAATACAATCACAAGTCATAATAAGTGTCCAGGTGTTGTTGTTGTTGATGGAATACACCAACAACAACAACAACAAAAACAACAACAACAAACCTTATCTCATCTTATAAACACACTTGCTGGAGTTGATAAAAAGGCGAGATTCACTTGTTGGTAAGTAATATATTAGAAGGCTATTGATTCCTCCAAAGTATGTCACGAAACAGGACCAGATTAACAAAAATAATGGTTACTGTTGCTTGGAATAGTTTGGAGGAATCATTTACTCCAGATTTACCAACAAAAGAATCTCTCCTTAAGGTAAGATTCTCAAGTTAGTAAACTACTATACATTTCAGCGCCGGATAGACGCTGTTTTTTGTAAATATCTCTTAAATGAATCTTTGTATAAGTATAATATTTCAGCACACTACTTTTAACATCCAGGCGTAATTTAAGGCTGACATACCGTATTACTATATGTGTTATGTTAGGAGACAAATAGGACAAATAGGGAGAACTGTTTGGTTAAGGACGAGGGAGTGCGTCCAGGCCATGATAAGAAATTGAAAAAGACTAGATGCCGGAAAGATATAAATATATACAGTTTTTCGTATAGGTGTGTGGATAAGTGAAATTGATTGGATAAAGAAATAGTAGGAGCAGTAAACATTCAGTCATTTAAAGGGAAGCTTGATAAGTATAGACATGGAGAAAGGACAGTCAGAGCCTAGCTGCTCATATCCTGTAGAACACAACTAAGTGAATACACACACACACATACCTGAAAAGAGTGTATCATATCATTGGTGAGAGAGAGAGAGAGAGAGAGAGAGAGAGAGAGAGAGAGAGAGAGAGAGAGAGAGCACACACACACATACTTGAAAAGAGTGTATTATATCATTGGTGTGTGAGAGAGAGAGAGAGAGAGAGAGAGAGCACACACACATACTTGAAAAGAGTGTATTATATCATTGGAGAGAGAGAGAGAGAGAGAGAGAGAGAGAGAGAGAGAGAGAGAGAGAGAGAGAGAGAGAGAGAACACACACACACTTACCTGAAAAGAGTGTATCATATCAATGGAGAGAGAGAGAGAGAGAGAGAGAGAGAGAGAGAGAACACACACACACTTACCTGAAAAGAGTGTATCATATCACTGGTGAGTGAAGCGGGGTTACCATCCGTCGGTTTGATAAATGTTCTGGTTGGATGAAGTAATCTGTGATAACCATAATGATATACCAATACTATACGTCCCTCCTTCAGTAAAAACACACGACGCTGAATGTCTCCTACTCCTTCCCCTCCTCCTACTTCTCCTTCTCTTTTCCCTCCTTCCCGTCCTCCTACTTCTCCTTTCCTTCCTCCTTCTCTTTTCCCTCCTTCACCTTCTCTTCCTCTTCCTTCTTTTCCTCCTTCTCTCTTTTCTCTTTCTTTTCTTCCAATAGTTTTTCTTCCTCCTCCTTCTCCTTCTTCTCTCCCTCCTTCGTTACCTTCGTCAGCGTCTTCGTCTCTAGTACAGCCAAACTCTTCCTCGATTTTCTGTGGAGAGAATGAGAGATATTCAGTCACTTTTGGTCCTGCATTAGAGATTGACACCCGTAGTTTTAAAACATTTGAGGGCCCTTACTGGAGCTCTATGAACCCTCCAAATAATTCAGGCCACAAAACGCTTCAGTGTTTCGAATAGGGAATCTGTTGCCTGGAGTAGTTTGGAGGGTTCATAGAGCTCCAGTAAGGGCCCTCAAATTAGAGTCGTATAGGGTTTGGTGGTACGGAGCAGCCCTCATCATGCGGCTTCATGCCCTCCTCGTAAAGTCATGGTCTAATGTACTACAACACCTTCCAATGAGATGGCTTCGAAAAATGATCCGAAACTATAGCTGTTGGTGTGTGCACTTTTGGTTCATAAAATTAACTCAAATAGCTCGCTTTTATTCACCAGTTTGCAGTACATTAGACCATCGGTGGTATTCTTAAAAATAAATATTTCCTTACATATATCTTTCCCTTCTATGGATTTTTCTCTTCATTATGCTTAAAGAATTCCTTGGAACGGAATGAAAAGTTTACACGTTGGTAGCCCTGTGCCTTGGAAATGATAAATGTGTGTGCGTTTGTACGTCTGTTAGCCCTGCGGGCGCAAAATATAAACAGTAAACACAACCACGCTGTGCTCAGAAGGTTTTGTTTTATGTGATGAAATGTTTCATAACATGGTCAGGAGGAATTAGAAGCCTTCAATTTATATACACGATCACAAGGTCCTTAATTAAAGAGAATCAGCAACACAACATCAGTCTCGTTTCCTATAGAAAAACGATGATAATAATAGACTAATAGTGGTATAAATATAGTGGGGAACTTTGTTCACTTTTACTCGTCATCCTTTCTTTGTTTAATATTATATCGAGTTGTGACCAATATATCTGGACACTACAATCATTGCTAAGACTAATGGTATTAAAAAAAATTGTATATATTGAATAAAATAATGATAAATAATAAACTAATATATACCAGCACAAGCAGCATGGTATCAGAATGGATTAGAGAGGTGTAGAGGTGGAGTATGGAGTCAGGCGAGTATATGGACCAATCACCACACACTTTACCAATGACGTATACAGCCCAGTCCAACACAAATTTTAAACCGTGTATGGTAGGTCTTTAGAAATTTGGAAGAAATGTCTCATTTATTTACTTAACTCATTTTCCTTCGGTGATACAATACTGTTGCACGTCTTTC
>JAWZYT010000559.1:2132500-2140187 GCA_034508575.1 Petrolisthes manimaculis
ACGCAATGAAAAATGATGACGCACAAATGTCAATACGACGTAACATAAGTGACGCCAAAATCGTATTATGAACCAATTAAAAAATAAAGCAAGTATACCGTACCATTATGACACAAAAATATTATTATAATGCAACGAAGTAATTACGCAAAAATACCACTATGGCTCAATTTTTTTTATATTACGCAACTAATATTGACGCTAAAATATTATTCTGACGCAGTCAAATAAATACACAAAATGTATTCACGATGCAACGAAAGAATGACGAAAACAATACCATTATAACGTAACCAAATGATGCAAAAATAACATTACAATGCAATGAAATAATAATGCACAAATAATACCCTAATGACTCAAAAATATTATTACGACACAACAAAATAATGATGCAAACTTTCTTTATGACATAAAAACAGACTAATAAGATGTGAAAATTACCATTAGGACGCACAGATAAATAGTGACGTTAATAATAATGATAATATAATAGTATTATGTTTATTTTATTCAATTATATGACACACTAAATATGAAGCACAGAAATAATAATAATAATATTAATAATAATGAATACAATTTTAATGTGTCAAATACTTGCATGACATAAATGATATTGAGGAACATAATTTTATTAAATTGCATCATAATTATATTCCCTGCACTATAAGCATAATATTATGTACAGTCAGCAAAAAAAGTTTTGTTACCATCCTTTTAACAGTGTGATGTAATGTTGGTATGCCTGACTGGCGAGTGAGGCATGACACGAGGGCCACCCAGGCCCACCCTCTGTGCCCATCCATTAGTGTCTCATGGGTAGGCAAGTAGGGATGACATTCTTTCACCAAGTGCTATTTTTCTAGGTATTTTACGGTTATTCTTGTTCTCAAATACTCAAACGCATTTCCTTATGTTTAATAATAAATAGTTAAATAGTAAGAAACGTTTGTGCTAAGTTCCCATTGCCGCTGCTCGCATATTATTGGCTAGGGAAAAGATGATACCTGTCTCGGATGATGTGGCACACATGTTCAGTAGGAGGAGTAGCAACCCTGCAGCGATGACCGATGTTGCAATTAACGTACGGGTGGTAATGAAACTTTTTTTGCCGACTGTACATTATATTAAAGGTCTGTGTGTTACATTAAGCTTCTTAGGCCCTATTAACACACAGTCTTTTTTAATGTGCTTTTATCACTGTACAGTACAGTCGGTGGCAAATATAATTTTGCTTCCCTCAGCTCTGTTAGAAGGATAACACAAAGAAACATTATTGATTGATTAATTGATATTAGGTGCGGCAACAGAGAGATCATACTGCACCAGAAACAGGTGATAGAGAGGTGTGACAGCAAGCAGGAAGGAAACAGAAAGAACTCAAAGCTAGTGGCTGAGGTTGAAGGGGCGCCAAAACCCTTAAAGTATTGCCCACAAGCCCCACATCACTACAGGCAATACCCCACTACGAGGTGATGAGAGTACGTGGTGTGTTTTCAAGGCACATAATTTAACAAACACATTCACCATCCATACAGATTATCTTTTTATGTTCCGACACTGGACATAGGCTTCATCGAGCCTGTTAATGTGGCCCAAGTCAACTGCTACACACACACCCACACACACACGTCACGACTTCCAAATTGGTATTCATCTACAGAGGGAGGGAAGTGAGAGTAATTCCCAAATACTGCACCTGTTATGGTACCAGTGAGGGTGTTTTACGACGTTCGGTGGCCTAATAGTTAGTGCCGCAGACTCAGCTCTTCATTTGAGAGGATTCGATCTCCCGACCTATAGATTACGAGTCCAACAACTCAGCCACCTACCCTACAATACAGGGCATAGTAATTAATTATTCACTATACGAGTCTGTGTAGCTTATATTTCAAGCGATCTTAACCAAGCCATTACCTCGCGTTTAATCCGTCCCCATACAGTGTGTGTGTCGGAAACGCGAGGTAGTGAGGGGAATTTTGCTACTTAGGCGTTTTAGGAACTGCCGCGTTAAGGGACTCTGTAATGTAGTAAGAAAATTGGAGGCCAATGAGTCCTTTAAATATTGCCACGAAACACATACACCCATATGGAAGGAGCTTGTTTTGTGGCATCGTCAGGAGCAGTCAGAAGCCTCCAAATTTTATATACGATCACAGGGTCCATAATGTGTGAACCACTCCACAGACTGACACTGACTTTGGGAACGTATGTTAAAAAACGCCTCATGTGAACAGAACCTAAAAATATTATGTACCCTGTGATCGTGTATGAAAATTGGAGGCTTCTGATTCCTCCTAACCATGCCACGAAACAAACTCCTACTATATAGAGGTGTGTGTATGTGTGTTTCGTGGCAATATTTGTAGAACTCGTGTATTTCCAATTATCTAATTACGTCACAAGGTCCTTTAATGTAACACTATAGAACACTATGATGACGCAAAGAACATTATATGTATGATGCATTGAACATTATTATGACTCAAAGAACATTACCATGGTGGGCAGTATATCTCATCTTAACATTCCTGTATTACCGGTACACATATATACAATGTTTTTCTTGCATTTTGGGTGAGGCGTATGAGTTGGGAATGTTTGGGGCACTAGGTTGTCCTGGTTCAGAGGGAATGCTGTTCTGAAGGTGGATGAGTCCACCTTTATGGTGGAGCAATGGCATCCCTGAGAGGAGGTTTAGAGTCGAAGCCATAGTCGCAAGCCCGATCTTCCTCCAACTTTCTCCTCTCCCTTCCATAAGGGGCTTGGCATCTGTTTCTCTTCCTCTCTATATATTTATTTCATCATTTTTCCGTCATTCCTAGAATGTCTGGGCAGAGCTATGGGACAAGTTGGTGGAAAGCGGCTTCTTTATCATCGATACTGCCCCTTATGCATCCAAAGATCTAGTTTTATGTGTTTCACTTTCTACTTTCTTTTTTTTTTGCCTGAAACTTAGGTCTCCGGATGTGGAGATGAACGTGGGTCCGAGACGTTCTCCTCCTCGGTGCTGCAGAGTACTTTACTCGAATGTGCGTGGTTTAACTGGGAATTTTGATGATTTGATTGTGGCGGCCTCCCATTATAATGTGCTGTTATGTTCAGAGACCCTAGTCTCTGACATTCATCATCAGTCGGAATGACGGATTCCTGGTTTTGGTCGACCTGTTCTGCTGTATCGTGGGGAGCTGCTGTGGTCTCGTGGGTTAACCTCTTACAATAGATATGGTTTTGGTTGTTTTAGACAGAAAAAGTTTGAATGTGATTGCTGTGAGATGATGGTTTTGAGAGTATGTGGGAGACGGTTTAACTTTTATCTTTACAGCTTGTATCGTAACCCAGATCTGGAGGATAATATATATGACTGTTTGTTAACATCAATGGCTAGGGTACAAGCGGAGGACAGTCGTGCATCATTTGTCTTTATGGGTGACCTCAATGTGCACCATGAGGAATGGCTAGGGTTTTCAATAACGACTCGTCATGGTGTTGCTGCTTTGGATTTCTCATCAGCTCTGGCCGTGACCAATTGGTTGTTGGTCCAACCCATGTGAGAGGCAGTAGCTTTGGTCGCACCCATTAGACGTTTACATCATTCTTCTCTCTCTGTGAAGGTTTCCACTGCCCAATCAGTTCCGAACCTGTGTGTGAAGAGGGAAGTGCTTCTGAAGAATCGTGGCATGTCATGCATGTTGCTGATAATCCGGTAGAGTTACTGAATCAGCATTTGTCTGAGGTAATTGAGCAATATGTGTCTAAGATCATTCGTGTGTGCAATAGTGATAAACCTTGGTTTACTGATGAGTGTATGTCCGTATTTGATCTTAAGCAGGGTGCCTATCGTAGGAGGATGAGTGATCATTGCAGAGCAAAATAGGATGAGTATTGGGTGCCAAAGAATGGCTATTGGTGTCTATACGGAGGCAGAGCAACGGTTCAATATGGAGCCAGGGATGTGTCGCTGAATGGTCGGAACCCACACAAATGGTGATCTACCTTGAAAAAGAGTGCTGTATTTGGGTCTGACTCTTCTCTCCCCCTCTTGGTTGGTGACGGTGGTAGACTTTTGTATGAGCTCTGTGGTAAGGCTGCATTGCTTGCAGCTCACTTTTATAACAAGCAGTCTAGGGAGTCTGTAGAGTTGCCCTCCACATGTCACCTCTGTCCTAGTCTCTCTTCATTTGCCTTTAGGTCAAGGGAAGTAAAAAAAACCTCCTTCATGCGTTGGAATCTTATGGTGGTACTGACCCCTTGAGAATGCTTCCTCTGTTCTTTAAACAGACGGCTGATGTCCTAGCTCCCCACGTCAGTGTTGTCTTCAGGAGACTACTTTGTCTTGGTAGTTTTCCTGAATGTTTGAGGTCTGTTAATGTTACCCCAATTCCCAAGTTGGCGATTACAGGCCGATTTCCATCACTCCTGTATTGTCAAAGGTGTTTGAGAGGCTGGTATTTTAGTAACTTCAATGATCGTAATGGTGTATTCCCACCCTCACAGTTTGCATATCCTAGTGGCCTTGGTACGTGTGATGCACTTCTGTGTATCTCTCATGTACTGCAGAATGTTTGGAGTTGGGTCGTGAGGCTAGAGTGGTGCAACTTAACTCTTCGGCCGCGTTTGATAGGGTAAACCATTTGGGTATCCTCTACAGTCTACACTCTACAGACTTCGCTCAATTGGTGTTGGTGGTTAAGTCATGTCTGTCTTGTCACAATTCCTCACTACTCGATCCCAGTATGTTGTTTTGGATGGTGTGTGGATTGGAAGAGTTGAATTAGTGTCTGAGGTGCCTCAAGGTAGTGTCTTAGGACTGTTGTTGATCCTACTGTAAACCTCTGAACTCTTTAACATCTTGGAGAATGACCTGTATGGTTATGCAGATTATTCCACTCTCATTGCTGTTGTGCCGACCCCTGGTGCCAGGAATTCCGTTGCTCAGTCATTGGATCGTGACCTGAATAGGATTAGTGAATGGTGTAGGTTGTGGAGTATGAGGTTGAATGCTGGCAAGACTAGGACAATGGTCGTTTCTAGGTCTCACATGGTGTACCCTTTATCGCCACCCTTGATTCTTGATGGGACTGTATTGGAGGGGTCTGAGAATCTGGTTATCCTGGGAGTTACATTTGATGGCACAATGACTTTTGAGAAGCATGTTCGGTCAATCTGAAGGTCTGTCTCCCAATAGTTGGGTATAATGCATATAGCTTAGCGTGCGTTCGGAGATCACTCATTGTTACTGTGCTGTTTTAACTCTTTTTGTATTGCCTCTGTTGAAATACTGTTCTCCAGTATGGTGTTCAGCCACTGATTGCTTTTTCAAGTTGCTGGATAGGATTGTTTCTAATGCTAATTTTCTTACCGGCGGTTCACTTGATTGTAATTTGAGTCACCGTCGTTCTGTTGCATCATTGTGCATGCTCTTGAAGATCAGAAGTAATGTGCTGCATCCTCTTAACTCGTCTCTGTATGTTACTGCTCGTGTCACTCGTGGTGCATTGGACTTCCATAGGTTTGTTTATGTATTGCCATGCTGTAGAACCTGTCAGTTTAGTCGACCGTTTTTCCCTAGGTCAGTGTCCCTGTGGAATGGCCTTGGTGATTCTGTCTTTGATGGTGTAGGACTGGCTGGCTTCAAGAGTAAGGCTAATATGTTTTTATTAAGCTAACTACTCATCTTTCTTTCTCTGAGCTCGGATTGGTAGAATGCTTGCATTTTCTCCCAGTTTGTGTCTCTGTCTTATTTTAATAATAATAACAATTATTATTATATATATGACGCATTGAACACTATTATGACCCAAATAACATTATACTTATGATGCATTGAACACTGTTATGACCCAAAGAACATATTATATATAATTATATGACTCATTAAACACTATTATGACGCATTGAACACTATTATGACGCTACCTTCCTGTGATATGATGACCTTAGGATACTTGTAGGTAAAGTCCTGATGCTGGTGGTGTTGTTCTTGTTTGGGTAACCCTGGAGATGGAGGTATCAAGGCAACCCACAGTGTCTCGTCAGTCAAGTCAAACTGTGGAGGTTAGAAATGTTGTTGTGGTTGTTGGTAAATGTATTAATATGTACAGTCGGCGGCAAAAGTCCTGTCGCCTCACTTGCTTCACCGAGGCACGCGATGTTCATAGGCTCGAGATTATTAGGTGTAGAAAACGTGCTAATTTCTCGAGTCCATGAACACTGCCTGTCTTGGTGAAGCAGGTGAGGCGACACGACTTATGAAGCCGACTGTACTGTATTAATATTACTTCCAATTATTACTAACAACAATAACAATAACAACAACAATAGCAACACTCAAGTCAAACTGTGGAGGTTAGAAATATTGTTCGTAAATGTTTAACAACTGTAAATTTTTATTCCAAAGTATTCCAAAAAAGCAACAATAACAACAAAAACATGAAGGAAAACCCTTCAAAAGCTCCGGCTCTTAATGATTCAAGTGAAATGAGTGAGTGAGTGAGTGAGTGAGTGAGTTGAACCCCTTTTAAGAAGTGGTCGCCCCAAGAATAAGAATGAGTGAGTGAGTGAGTCAGTGAGTGAGTGAGTGAGTTGAACCCCTTTTAAGAAGTGGTCGCCCCAAGAAGAACAAGAATAATTACGATAAAACCTAGAGCTCTCGGCTTAGGCCGGAGCTAATGATAATAATAATAATAAATGATTCAATGTCGGTAAAAGAAAATGGATGGGAGGAAGAGAGTGAGTGAGTGAGTGAGTGAGTGAGTCAGTTGAACCCCTTTTAAGAAGTGGTCGCCCCAAGAACAATAAGAAGTGGTCGCCCCAAGAACAATAATTACGATAAAACTCATTTACCAAAACAAAACAGAGTATTTATACATTTAAGAAAAAACAACAAACCTATCATGGTAGTGCCTAACACTATACTGACGCCACTACATTTCACTACAACTGTAATAAACTAATACCAGGTCCCCTATAGTATACTGATAATATAAATTCTTAGTTTTGACATCAGTACACAGTCCAACATGAATAACTATATCATTTTGTGAAGGAGCTTCTTTTCTCTATTAACACTTTCTTGCTGAATCAGGATTTATAATAAATATTAAATTATTATAAAACAATAACAACACTCACCATATCAGCAGAAATAGGATGCCCAGGTTTAGCAGTGGCCCAGTAGTTAACGTGATTGAAAACGGCAGCAATTTTTGTATAAGGGAAGGTGTGTGTTGTGGTGGTTGGAAGGGGGGGTGTTGGTGTGTGTGTAGTGGGGAGGGGGTCTGATTGTGTGTGTGTAGTGGTGGAAGGGAGGGGGGTTGATTGTGTGTGTGTAGTGGTATTGGGGAGAGGTGTGTGTGTTGGTGTGTGTGTAGGAGTGTGTGTAGTGGGTAGGGAGGCTGATGGTGTGTGTGTAGTAGTGGTGGGGAGGGTGTGTGTTGGTGTGTGTGTAGTGGTGGTGGTGGGTAGGGGGGTGGATTGTGTGTGTGTAGGAGTGTGTGTAGTGGTGGGGAGGGGGGTTGACTGTGTATGTGTGTGTGTAGTAGTAATAGTAGTAGTGGTAGTGGTAGGAGTAAGGGGTGTTAAAAGGCCAGTGGTAGGTTCAACAAATATAGGTGATGATATCTGTCTCTCTTTGGGCAGAACAAGGACCCAATAGTGTAGGAATGATTGACTCTCCTCACAC
>JAWZYT010000560.1:0-44768 GCA_034508575.1 Petrolisthes manimaculis
CTCTCTCTCTCTCTCTCTCTCTCTCTCTCTCTCTCTCTCTCTCTCTCTCATATACACACCACCGGAGAGTAAAGTAGAGTAGGTAAGGTGTGGCAAGGTCTAGTTAGAGTCTAGACTGTGGAGTGGTCATGCAGGAATAGGCTATACATTATGGTTGGCAGGAAAAGTCACGAGTCCAAGAGTTAAGAACTATAATATGATGCCAGTGAATTACATACTATAGGTGCTATTTTTTGTGACTGAACATTGCTGAACGAATGCAAAGTTAGGGAAGATATTAATTACTATTACTAATAATTGTTATTTACCTCAGATAAATAATAATAATGATAAGAAGTAGAAGATAATAATATAAATAATAATAATAATAATAATAATAATCAGAATATAATAATAAAAATAATAATAATAATAATAAAAAAAATCATCATGTCGCACGCAGCCATTAAAAGAACAGAACCCGTACACAGGTTGGTTGTGTGAGGTGAGGGAGCCCGGCCTTCCACAGTGTTGCTATCAGGTTTCAGGCACAGCACCGTCCCAAGGCAAGGCTCGTAAAGTGACGGAGAGAGACGGTAACGCGAATGGGGGGAGGGGGGCATCGTGTCGTCTGAGTGGGGTAGGGAGGGGGGCATCGTGTCGCCTGGAGGGGGGTAGGGAGGGGGCATCGTGTCGCCTGAAACGGTAGGGAGAGGGGGGGCATCGTGTCGCCTTGGGGGGGGAGGGAGGGGGGCATCGTGTGGCCTGAGACCCTGGCCGCCTGAATAATTTATCGTAATAACCTAATTAAAACAGTTTATTTCCGCTCCATCGACTGCAACCACAGACTGACGGGGCCTTTTGTTTTTGTTTTACATTGTTTTACATTTATTCGTCCTCCTCTCTATTTTTTCCTTTAGTTTTGTTGTTCAGTTTATTTTTCTAACTGGCCATATTTTGTTCTTTCACTTTTTTTTTTTCTCAGTTTTCAGCCCTCTTTACTTTCTCCTCTGTTGTCAACCTTCTTTCCTCCTTACAACAACTTAAGAGAGGGAAGTATAGTATTGGTAAAATCTGGAGCAACTAATTCATCCAAACTAATCCAAGCAACAACAGCCCGCCCCCCCATTAATTAATACTCCATCAAACGCCATGTGTGTGTGTGTGTGTGTGTGCGTGTGTGTGTGTGTGTGTGTGGTATCTCGTACGTATGAAACGACATAATTTTCATATCTCCTCTTTCACTCTTTTTTACTTGATAAGGGATAGTAAGTAATATTTCTCTACTTTAGTCCTCCCCTTTCTAAACATGGAAGGAAAAAAAATAGAATAAAATCTTGTCTCTCTACCTCCTCCTGTTTCTGCTCTCCCTTTCTTTCCTCTTACTCCTCTCCCTTTCCTCTTACTCATAATTTATCTTCTCTTTCCTCCTCCTCCTCCTCCCCCACCCTGCCCTTCTCTCTTGTCACGCACGCATCGTCGACTCACTCTCTCTCTCTCTCTCTCTCTCTCTCTCTCTCTCTCTCTCTCTCTCTCTCAAATTTTCTCCGCATGCAGAAATTTCACACGCACTCCTTTAATTCCTTCGTTTTGGTTTTTCATATTTTATATTTTATGTTTTTTTTCATATTTCTTTAATATTTTTCCAAGCCACATTTGGAATAATCTTGCTAACTTATTTTTCGCTTTATTTACGTTCTATATTTTGGTTGAATTTGTTGTCGGCTACTGTTTTGATTTTCTTAGTTATTGTATATACTTAAATTAATTACCGTACTGCATACATTAGTCAATTTCTTTTATCAATATCAGTGGCCCAGTATCGTTAATTAATATACGTATAACGAGACATCATTTGTTTTTTAGGGTAAATTGGTGGGCTTCTGATTCCTCCAAACTATGCCACGAAACAGATCCCTCATTAAAGTAACACTAAGGTCATCTGTTTCCTGGCATAGTTTGTAGGAATCACAGACTTTCCAATTCACCAACAAGAGAGTCTCCCCTTAATTAAAGAAGACTTAGTAAATGTAATAAATATGTTGATGACTCCACAGTAACTTATCTTCTTGACGTGAGAGCAAAAACAAATTGATAATTACCAAGTGTGGAAGTCAAAATATTCCAACTCATCATGTTTATATCACAAACTGTATTGATTTATGCGGCTTTAATCAGTGAGGTTACTAATACATCATAATGAGGAGTTTTCCTTTTCTCGGTCGTCAATACTAATTTTGTAACTTGCTTGGTAACGTTGTATAATGCTAATAAATAAACGAATATTAATAGAATGTGTGTGTGTGTGTGTGTGTATGTGTGTGTGTGTTGCTGTTCTTGAAATAAACGAATATTATTAATACAGTGTGTATGTGTGTGTGTGCATGTTGTCCATGTTGTCCATGAAATTCATAAGTACCATAATATAATGTATCTCTTCTGTACCATGTAGATTACTAATTAGATAGGTTCATGCATCTAAAATATTGCGCATAACCTTCATACCTTCTACGTAAACCAGATGCATATCGGGACACGCACTCCAGGGCAAATGAAAAGTACAACACCTTGACGCTAGTTTTGTTTTCCTCGCAATTATTCCATGATCGATTCTACTTGACAGATTACTACACTCAAACATTAGCCTGGTCCTATAGAATAATTTTGAGGTCAAGTGTAGCCTTTCTCTGAGTGAGTGTTGTAGGAAAGGGGCAAGAGACACAAGAAAAGAAATGGGGATGGGAGAGCGAAGGGGAAGAGAGAGGACCAAGCATGTCTCGTAGGGGAATTGAGCAGGAGATAGAAGAGGGGGAGGGGAAGGAGCGGGAGACAGAAGTAGGGGAGAGAGAGGGGCGGGAGACAGAAGAAAGGGGAAGAGACGGGAGAAAGAAGTGAAAGGAAGGAAGGAAGGAAAGGGGCGGGAGACAGAAGAAGGGGAAGAAGAGGAAAGAGACGGGAGAAAGAAGTGAAAGGAAGGAAGGAAGGAAAGGGGCGGGAGACAGAAGAAGGGGAGATGGGAGGGGGGAGGGGGCCAAGTGAGTCTCGTGCGCTGGGGTCGTTGCGTCGTGCACTAAATGCTGGGTAAGATATACGAGCATACTAATGTCAGGATATATGGCCTCCCCGTGGTTTTCTCGTTCTCAGCAGCGCCGGGAGGACATAGACCCATCGTAAAAAAAGAAAAAAAAAAGAATAATTAAGGGCATCACCACACACACACACACACACACACACACACACACACACACACACATTTTCCTCTACATATCCTGTGGTGGTCAGACTGAAGTGTCATCGATCTAAAGCAACGCTATACCATGATTTCAGTATCACACGAGTATAGACGATAGATTTTCCTTCATCTTGTGGTCAGAGTGAAGGGTCATCGGTCTAAAGCTAGAAGAAGGGGAGGGGAAAGGGCGGGAGAAAGAAGGGGAAGGAAGGAAGGAAGAAAGTGGACGGGAGAAAGAAGGGGAAGAGGAAGGAAGTGGATGGGAAAAAGAAGGGGAAGGAAGGAAGTGGACAGGAGAAAGAAGGGGAAGGGGAAGGAAGTGGATGGGAAAAAGAAGGGGAAGGGGAAGGAAGGAAGGAAGTGGACGGGAAGAAGAAGGGGAAGGAAGGAAGGAAGAAAGTGGACGAGAGAAAGAAGGGGAAGGAAGGAAGGAAGGAAGTGGACGAGAGAAAGAAGGGGAAGGGGAAGGAAGGAAGGAAGTGGACGGGAGAACATATTTAAATTCCTTCGTCCTCAGGTCAGATTAAAATGTCATCCCGGTATCACACGAGCACGTTATTCCTCCTCCTCCGTCCCATGATTTTTATCTTGCATAGGGCCCAGTAAGCTACAAGGGAAAGCAGTAACATATCATTAGCCAACCGCAGTGACGTAAATTGCAGTATATTACTCTTGCTCGCTCTTCTGGTCATAATATTGTTATTATTACTGTTGCTACTGTTATTGGTATTATTATTATTATTACCACGGCATAATAATAATAATAATAATAATAATAATAATAATATTTTATTATTATTATTATTGTATTATTATTATTATTATTTTATCATTATTATTATTACCGTATTATTATTATTATTTTATCATTATTGTTATTATTAATATTATTATTATTAATATTATTATTATTCCTGACGTATTATATTCTCGTGGCCCCATAATCCCTCAACATGTTACGTCAAGAATAAGTCCAACTCACTAAGTTGGAGAAACAAACCCCTGATTTCGAAAGTTTGTTTAAGAAAAATTGCAAGAAAGAGAAATGAATGAGCAAAAATAAGAATACGATTAGTGTGTGTGTGTGTGTGTGAATGATTTTTTTTTTTTTTTTTTTTTTTTTGTGTACATAAGGTTTCTAGTATCCGTAGGTGAAAATAGCATGCAGTATGTATTGACTTAGCGTAAAAAGGAACAAAACACGCAAGAGGAACGAATGGAATGAAAGAAGAAAGACTGATCACAAGAGTATTATTCATGGGTTTGAGTAGCGTAGCCTAGCCTAGCCCTGGGTACGGAGGAATATCGATGTTTCTCTGTGAATAGGCTACGTCGGATAGTAGGTGGCAAATCGTATCATTATCACACCAGCACATGAGTTCAGAGACACGTCAAGTCAGAAAGGCTACTAACACATAAAGTAACAGAACAGATCAGTAACACACGAACATAATTATGAGGTCACACAAGTCAGTACCGTACAGTATCACACAGTAACACATAGGGTCAGTAGCACACAGGCATGAGGTCACACAAACAAGTCAGTAACACACCAGTACGTGAGGTCAGTGGCTCATATAGGGTTTTACACACGAGTAAATTGTTACACATTAGCTACTACAAAAGGAAATTAACACGCCAGCCTAGAAAGGTTCACACACACACACACACACACACACATACACACACACACACTGGTATATACAACCCACCTTCTGTACCAAACACACACACACACACACACCGGTATATAGGCTATATATACACACACATACGGGTAAAAAAGTTCTGGTGCTCAAGCGAAATAAAATGGTGTTGGTGGCTAACTCAAAATTACTCTTATTTCGTGGAACACTTGACTGTATTCGCTCGAGCATGTGTGTGTGTGTGTGTGTATGTGTGATAACGTATAGGATAAGTGAGTGGGTGCATATTTTTGTTCTTATCTTATTGCAATAAATTTGTATGTATGTACAGTTGTGATCCTTGATATTTGTATTCGTGTGTGTGTGTGTGTGTGTGTGTGTGTGTGTGTGTGTGTGTGTGTGTGTGTAGATTATCACTATGCTCGTGTGCTTCTATGAGTATTTTCATGAACCTATGTAGTTTAAATTGCATTTGTACATAGGTGACTGACGAGTACCGTAGCCAATTGAACTACTAGGTGGCACTGCTCGGTATAATATTAATTTTAATTTATCTCTCTACTTGTCTGCTTGTTCTAGTGCTGATGTGAGTGTTGATAGAATTGCGACAGGTTGTGTGCATAATATATATTTATCTAGAGTTTCCATCAGATATATATTCCATGTTTATGAATATTTTTTTTCGTCAATATTTTCTGCTGCATATGCTTATTGACGGGGAAGGGGTGAGGTGGGATGGGAGTGGGGGTTAGGCTAGTCACGGGGAATGCCAGGGCCATCAAACAAGTAGCCTATGTGGAGAGAAATAGCAAAAAGCAGGATACGAGTCAGGGTCAGGCAGGGACAAAAGGATGAGGAGGGGGAGGAACAGGATGAGGAAGTAGGAGGAAGGAGGGGAAGAAGAGGAGGAGGAAGGAATGAGGGGCAGAAAAGGAGGAGGAAGGAAAAGAGGAGGAGGAGGTAGGGTCGACATAGCTTTAAGGTGGAAGTGCAATATTTGTACATCTACAGCAACCGATTCCTCCAAATTATTCCAAGTAACAGAACACCATTATTTTTGTTCATTTGGTCCTGTTTCCTGTCATACTTTGGAGGAATCATGCCACTCCAATGAAACAAAAGTGAATTACCCCCTTAACTATGGGCATTGGTGTGTGGGTGGAGTGTATGGGAGGCTGTGAGGGTCAGAACACAGGCATCCCTCCCTCACCACAATAACCTTTCTCTTTATAACGATTAATAAACATTGGTGGGTCCAGCAGGAAGCCCGTAAACCCCTCCAGCACTAACTTCACTAATGGACTCGTAAAAGAGAATCGCCGCCTCGAGGAAACAAACCACGGCAGGCTGTACAGTCACCGCTTAATTATAATAACATTGATTTGTATCACTGTTTAGTTATAATGCCAAGAACAAAGTAATGTTGATGATGGTGTACAGGAGACAGTCATATTCGTGACTTGACTTGTATGTATGTAGGCCTTTGTATGTATGTATATATGTATATGTAGGTATTTATGTATAGTACAATATAAAAGGATGAATAGGCCTACTTACGGATGTTAGTTGTTACTATGGACTCAGCTATTCTCCAGTACTATATCATCCGATATATCAACACAATAATGTAAACGATATAATTTTTTTTTTTTTTTGGTGGTTTAACGATATTAATATTACTCATGAAATGACTGATGCTACCGGTACCATAGGAAATCACAAATATCTTGAGTAATTATTTTTCAGTGGCTCAAAATTGTAGTTGTCTGTGTGTTCATGTTTTACTCGAACGAAAGACATACCGGTATGCTATTTCTTTAATGTTATTTTTACACAAATGAACACAAAATATTTTACTTACGATATATTTCGTTAGAATGTAAACAATACAGAGTAGCTTTTAGGGCATAATACAAAGTTGATACATTAGATCGCCTTGATTCCTATAATATACACCAGAAAACAGGACCAGATGAACAAAAATAATGATGGACTGTTGCTTGGCATAGTTTGGAGGAATAAGTTGCTCCAGATTTACCAACACACACTATACAGTATAACCCATTATAATAACAGAAATCTAAGTAATATTATATCCTTTATAGAATTCTAGGTAAAGCAGCAAATGTAGATCGTGATGGATTTAATTAAGGACCCCTGTGATGTAGTCATAAAATCAGAGGTAAATGAGACCTTCAAATACTGCCACGAAACTACTTTTGTTGGGTTAGGCTATAATATAGAAAAGAAATATATAAAATAACACTCCGCCAAAATTATAAACAAACACAAGTCTTCACCATCAGTTCCTACCAAGAGTTAGATTAGAAAATGACGAGGAAATGAGTAGTGATTGCTACGGCACCAAAAATAAACAAACACAAATACACAACAAACAACAAACAAATATATAATGTATCCTAATTTAATTTCATTTGTATTGAGCTGAAGGGAAAGTTTATATGCGGTGGGGAGTTATCTTAGAATTGGAGTCTTGATGAATATAATTCACATATGATTTTATTATTAATATTTTGTTATGTTGAGGATTTTTATAGTAATTCTCGTATAATATTATACAGGAAATGTTAAGGGGGTAATTCACTTTTGGTACATACATTAGAGCGACTTAATTAATTACTTCATCTAATCCTGGTTCCTGGCATAATAATCTAGAGGTCGTGGAGGATCAAGGTGTTCTAATGTACCAAAGTGTATCATCATCTTAGAAAGATGAAATTTTGGTATGGGTGAACTGGAAGGGTTAATATTTTCTCGAGGCGGTGCAACAAAATAGATCCCTTAGTCGTCGTATACGGAGGTACAGTACTATTATGTTTTCTGGCAAAGGTTGGAACAAAATTAATAATATACCCCTTCATTGACCAACGATATGGTACGGTAGTGTTCCATTTCCGCATAAACTGTAATCACAAGGAGTGGGGTTCGATCGTCTCACTAATAGGGGATCGCTCAAGTATTTGTATCCGAACTGACAAGCCTGATAGTGATGGGTGTAACTCTATAAGTTCTCGTATAATATTTTGGAAAAATCTAAAATACTTTCGTCTTCGCATTCCAGGTTGTAGAGTAGGAATTTATTACTGTTTAGAAAAGTTGAATATGGTATCGTATTTCAAGTTTGACAGGAAGAGTCAGCAAAATTGATAAATTTATGTTGAACTGCACTTTTAGTGATAAAGCCTATCGTCTTCCAACTTCGTGTTAGTATATCCGTTGCTAATGAGAAATATATAACTGAACAGCTAAATAAATAAGTCTTAAAACCCCAAGTATGTTCTTCAACTCATCGTCACTATTATCATCACATGAAATAATTCTATCCACCAACTTTTTTCCGTATGTGGCTGTCTCTCTGTAGGCTACTTTGTGTGGTGGTTTGTACGAGTAGGATATGTATGTACGCGGCAGTATAGGTTATGCAGGCTCGATATATATCTCTTGTGAAAGGTGAAGTCAGGAGGCGCTCACACGTCCGCAGAATGTGTTCGATTTCCAGCTCTGTTATTTAGGTTTGAGCTACAGCCTTCACCACATTCTTGACCGCAACTTCTCTTCCCCTTCTTCCCATCCTCCTCTTCCTCGTTCTTCCCCTCCTCTCCCTCCACCTTCAGTTCTTCAACTGTCCCTCTTTTCTTTTCATTTCCTTACTGCTTGCTGTCACACCTCTCTATCACCTTTTTCTGGCGCTATAGGACCTCGATGTTGCGGCACCTAATATCCATCAATCAAATCTCCCTCCACCTCAGCCTTTATCTCGCTTTCCCCTTCCTTCTCCTTCCCTTTCTCCTCAGTCTTCTCCCCTTTCTCCTCAGTCTTCTTCTCGCCTTCCCCTTCCTCCCTTCTTCCCTTCCCTGAGCCACAACACTTCCCGGTGGGAGGTAAAGTATGGACGCGATGTTTCACCGAGTATTTGACCCTTTGACTGCATTCAACTGGCTGGCTGGGCCCAGGTGTGTGTGTGTGTGTGTGTGTGTGTGTGTGTGTGTGTGTGTGTGTGTGTGTGTGTGTGTGTGTGTGTGTGTGTGTGTGTGTGTGTGTGTGTGTGTGTGTGTTCCGCTGACTCTTATAACAAACAACTCGTGTTTACTTCGATTTATGTGCCAGTGAGTCGGCAGTACATCACCAGCGATCAGGAGGATGTTGGTTATTGTAGTTCTTACGTTGGTTATTGCAGTTCTTATAGGTGGTGTGATGGCTGTGCGAAGACGGGCCAACCACACACTGTGAACGAGAAACCAACCTGCAACACTCATCATCGCTGCCGAGTTTGATTAATGGCGGTATGACAAATCAGGAGAGAGAGAGAGAGAGAGAGAGAGAGAGAGAGAGAGAGAGAGAGAGAGAGAGAGAGAGAGAGACAGACTTGTTATTCTGCTTGTGATCGGGGGAAGACTTGAGCTATAGTGGAAGCAGCGAGAACTTGATTAATGGCCACGTGGTGTAGGAACCGAGTCAAGTGAGAGAGGGATGATATTCTCTCTCTCTCTCTCTCTCTCTCTCTCTCTGGTTTCCTGTATTGTTTTGCTGTTTCCTGTTGAGTGAGCGAGTGTGGTGGTATCTTAGTATAGTAAGATACAAACCCAAGTGAAAGAACACCTTGCCCGTCACGCACCACTGCATGTATATACCGTATGTTCTCTCTCTCTCTCTCTCTCTCTCTCTCTCTCTCTCTCTCTCTCTCTCTCTCTCTCTCTCTCTCTCTCTCTCTCTTCATTAAGGCAATACTCACATCCCCCTCACACACCTTAATATCACTGCCACAATCCTCAATCCTGGTCCATATATCACGTCACTGGAACATGCTCTTCAATCTTGTGTGTGTTTGTATAATATTTATATACCTTGTTTCCTACGTAGATCACAGAGTCGCTCACGAGTAACGAAAGGACGGAGAATGCAGAGACAAAGGTGCACTCACTCACTCACTCACTAGGCTACCGGAACTAAAGAATGTCCGATGTTATAATTTACCTACTCCATCTCAGGTAAACTAACATAATTATGACTCTGACATCTTTTATGTGTTTAGATATTCAATATTGATATTTGTGTAAAGTTTTAGATAGCCTACCACCATAGCCTACATTGTTTTAAAGCAGTGTTTGTAATACTTTTTGTGAGTTTGCCAAATACTGTATTATTATTTTTTGCCTTACAGCATATCAAAAAAATCATACTCGTATATATAACTTTATAGTCTCTCTAGTTTGTCTTTGATTATGGCCTGGTCTCTCCTTACGGGGGCAATTTACTTTATTTAGATTGCAGCTCCTTGTTTCCTCCAAAGTATGCCAAGAAACAGGACCATATGAACAAATAAATATAATGGTGTTTGGAGGAATGAGTTGCTTCAGATTTACCTCCACCTTAAAATAATAGACAACACAGTGCAGCTCCCGGTATTATGAGAGGTGTTGTCTGAAGCCTAGCGTCATCTTGTGTTGTCACCTCCCGCTCGTCCCCACTGACTGACCACAAACAAACCACATTCCTCTAACAAAAAATTGAAAACCCGATAATTCACCACCGCAATTTTACCAGACGGAAACGCATAGGAAGCGCCAATTCCCAACAAACCACATTTTGGCTATACCTGACGTATTTAAATACTATATTTTACAACTTGTATATTCTTCACAACCGGAGTCGCAACGATTGCCCACAGATATAAAGAAAATATAAAAATACTCGCACAAAAACAAACTAACAAAATCCTTACGCTTGCTGACATTACTGTTTCAACACGACGCTTTCTGAATAATAAGGATTTTTGTAAAGGGCATCATTGTGTTTATCAGGTGTAAAGTGGAGATCACGTCCTTCATGAGGGCAAAAGTATTTTCCCAATGTAGAAATGGTGGCGGTGGTGGAATTCCATTATTATGTGAAGGAAGGCCTGGATCATAGAGAGTTGGCAATTCTTTGGTGTTGACGATTGTTTTTTCACTTACAGTCAGTCACCTAGGCTAGTTGCGCATGGCTCGCAAATGTCTGGTGCGCACGTGGCCTATACAACTTATATTCAGTATACTGCAGGCATGAGAGAACGTGATTGAATATTCAGTATATAGTTTGTTTGCTTCCAGTGCATAATAATATACCCTCATTACGGTACGTCTAGTAAATTTTCACAGGGATGCGCATAATATCCAATCTTTTTCATGCAATTGTGATGGTATTGTATAAAAAATTAAAAATAATCCGGTGGTTATGAGGTGATAGTAGGTGAATGGGGAGATGTTTTAAGGTGATATATAGTACAATGTTGTTGGTGGTATAGCTTATCTGGGGAAATTGATTCTTCCAAAATATTCCATTACATTTATTATATGTATTCCTTTGTTCTGTTTCCTGACATACTTGGCGAAATCAAGGCACTTCAGTGTACCAAAAGTAAACTGTACCGCCTTAATATTATATAATATTATGTTTTAACGAGGCTGTGTAGGCTATGCACGAGTTCGACGACAACCCGATGTCCGACAAGGGGAGAATGCCTATTGTAGTCGGTGAGGGCTTGAAAATATTCACATGTCTGTGAGATGGGAAGGATTCCACAGTTGAAAATATATATCTACTGTACATCCTATTAATTTTAGCCTAATGGAGGATGAAAATAATCCTGTGTTTGAAAGGTGAAGATGTGAGTGTGAAGATAATCCAGTGTTTGTAGGGTGGTGAAGATGCGGGAACCTTAAAATAATATCATGGTGAGAATGCTAGAGTGTAAAGATAATCCAGTGTTTGTAACGTGGTGGTGAAGATGATGGAACCTTAAAATAATATCATGGCTAGATTGCTAGAGTGTAAAGATAATCCAGTGTTTGTGAGGTGGTGGAGATGCGAGAATGTGAAGATAATCCCGTGTTTGTGAGGTGGTGAGTGTTGTGGAGAGCAGCAGCAGAAGCAGCAGCAACAACAGTAGTAGTGATGATGAGGGTGGTGGCCGTGACTGCCCACACCGTAACTAGACATTAGCATCAAAACATAGTATCGACAATCACGCCAAGGTTCCTTCCTCCTCCTCACACGGGGTGGCGTAAACATAGATAGATAGATAAGCTGTCCATCCAAACCCAATACAGACCCGAACTTGACCGACATGAATGAATAATAAGAACACAGATGAATAATAAGAAAACAGATGAATAAATAATAATAATACAGATATGAAAAAAAAAACCCACAGAAATATTTATAGGCTAATCCCAATAAGGATCAGAACTTGACCGACATGAATGAATAAAAATACAAATGAATAAATAAGAATACAGATATAAAAATAAACATAAAATTTTAATAATCCCAATAAGGACCTGAACCTGACCGACATGAATGAATAATAACACAGAAGATTGGATAATAAGAATACAGATGAATTAAATAAACGGTAAATCCTTCTCGTAGGGGTTGGTTATACATGGTTAGGCTTGGATCGACAAGATAATATGAATAATTTACAAGAAAACAAATGAATGAAGAAAAAAACAGGAAATCCTTACAGGTATATAATATAAACCCTAATCCCAACGAGCCGAACGTATGAATAAGTACAGATGAATAATTAAAATTACACCAATATGAATAAATAATAATAAAAATCAATTTAAAATGTACAGAAAAAAAAATAGGATGCATATGTAGTAAATGAACATGAAATAAGGGTACTTGTTTCTCGTGGTTAGTGTTAGGCTAAAAGTGTTCAAAATAAAGACTCCCGGAATGACGCGAAAATATACCGTTGTTAAGAATATCAATTTAAAACTCATACCGGTACTTCACAAAACCAGACCACCTTCTTTTCTTTTGGCGTTGTATAGTTAAAACGTCTAATAATTAAACTAAGGAACCAAATATGACCCATGAATAAAAACAAAATTGAACATCATACATCCCCCTCCCCCTAAAAAAATATATATATATATATGGAAAACTCTTTAATTCTGATTACTACCGAAACGAAAAATTCACAAAACAAAACAAAAATTAAACATTCTCTGGGCGTGAAAAAGTTACTAAGGCTGGTTGGTGTACAAGCAGACGGACAACTTTGGGGTGCAAACTAAATTGTGGGTCAAGAGAGAGAGAGAGAGAGAGAGAGAGAGAGAGAGAGAGAGAGAGAGAGAGAGAGAGAGAGAGAGAGAGAGAGAGAGAGAGAGAGAATGTACAACCACTAGACGATAATACTGTACTGTACAGGTTGCAACAGAATTACTTCTACATCATCAATAGTTAAAATAAAATATATATCGTATATATAGCCTATAGGATCTTAATGCCACTATCACGATGCACTGGATTAATAAATTATATGGTACGGAGTGTATGATCTGAGTGTTATGATCGAGGTCTTTGCTCCCTCTCTGGCTGTCGGAAGTTTGAGTAGTAGGCTATGTAGGACTATGTGGTCGTGTGAATGTATGTGTTTTATCGGTTAAGCTTATCTGCCGCTGAAACTAAACACGACAATAAATACAAGAATGATCGCACTCTATTCTTGGTTAGTAAGTCATTTGAAAATTATAAGTCAAATTGTTAGCGACAATAAATATATTGAACATTGAATATATACCGAATGTTGCATAAATTATTTAGGGTATGTGTATCAAAGGACACACACATACACACACACAGAAAGTTGTACCAGATCACGTTAGGGATTTTTGGCGACTTTTACCGGAGTTCCCTTCTCGACACACGAACCGTCGATCACTTGCGGGAAGAACACCTGGCTAATAACGCCCGACATCACTCCTCCAGCCAGCCAGCAAGTCAGCCAGGCAAGGAAGGGAAAAGAAGGGAAGTAAGGACGAATACCCGATACGTAAAGCACCAAAACCAGGGATAAAAAGAACTCTTTGTGGATTACTTAGCCTACATCACCGGGAAATCAGACACCTCGTGTATTGCTCAGGGTATAATGTAACTATGTATACAGCGGGAAATAATATGAGTGTATATTATTATGTAAGTGCGTTGCTTAGACTGTTATACCGGTAAATTGTCTATATTCTCGACAGCCAGTTGGGATAATAGTCTATAGAGATTAGGTTATATGGCATTGCTGACAATTGTGGATATAATATGAAAACAATATTCGGCGCTGATAAACCTGTGCAGTATCAGATAATATCATTATAAACTTGAACTGAAATAATTTATTACCAGGTAACGTTGATAACGCCTGGTGATTATTCGCTGTAACATACATTGGCGTTTGGCGTTTAAAATAGACATTGTTTGCATCAGTCTGGATAACCTGATAGAACACAAAGTAGCAGAAAGTTCAGGTAACACTCGTAGCTAATATCTTGACTTGCGGACAAAAAGATCATGAACAACTATTCATCACCGTCCATGTCTGAACACTTGTTATAGTTTGCATCAGGTACAGAATCCGGATCAGCATCAGAGTTGGAGTTTATGTTTGTAATTTTTATGTATGCATTTCTTTCAGTGTGTTTGATATTTATGTGTTTATTTATTGCTGGAGTTATACTCTATTCAAATGGTAATATATAATTATAGATAAGAATATGTATTTTGATACGACTTGATTTTCGTATGCTGGCATATACAAGATTTATGTTCCTCGCTCTGGATTATCCTTGTAAAATATTACTGGGATATGATAGAAATTTAATACATATTTCGTAGCGTTATCTTACTGTGAATGACAAGTACAATAACCCCACAGAAGCCATCGTTGGATAATCGTCTAGGCCTAACTAACCCATCACCTCTTGTATGCTGCTCTTATTAAGTACCATTTAATCCTTCCCGCTTTACAGTTTTACATACCAAACATATAACTTTGGGACACGGGTGTGGTATAATGCCACTGACTAATTAGAAGCTACTATCATTCCTCTAAACAAAAATGTGTTACCGGTACAATTATACTTTGATACCGTATGTATGTATGTAGTATTTAGCTGTTTATGAAAGATGTGGCCATTAATTCACCGACAACTAACGTTAGTCTTTTTAGGGAAGATTCTCTTGTTGGTAAATTGGAAGGCTAATGAATCCTCCAAACTCTACCATGGAACAGATGACCGTATTGTAACTAATAATGGATCTATTTCGTTGAAGGAATCACAGACCTTCCAATTTACTAACAAAAGAATCTCCCCTTTAACCAGTGTCAACAAACCCATATAGCTACGACAGTGTAAAATAAATAATCTTGGATATTCTTAGACTAACAACAGGACGATTTGATACACCACTGGAAATTTTTATCCCCTATATCAACCTGACACCAGAACATATAATTAAAGGAATCATTAGCTTTAGGTGAATGGAAAGGCACGTGATTCCTCCAAACTCTGCCAGGAATAAAACAAAACAAAACACCAGTATATAAAATTAATAAGGGATTCGTTTTCTTGCGTTCTACCGAGGCTCCGTAGACTTCAATTGGTGCACTAGAATTACAACGACCCCCTCAGGAAAAAATAGAGTATACTGAGTCATAAGTGTGTTTAGTCGCGAGAGAAAAGGTTAATTTAGCCGACTTAACTGAAGGTAATGAGGATCAGCAGCAGTACACACACACACACAGCGTCGTTCATGCACCGCGCAGGCTGACTGACGCGTAATGGTCCGCAACAATTTTCCGTCTGTCCAGCTTCACTATGTTTAACACAGGTAAACGTTCGGTCCTGTATCTCCTTCCCCTTCTACGGGTTACATGCACGCTGATATTTGCACTCAAGATGAGCTCCAGATCTCTCCTCGTATTCTACAAGTTATATGTATAAAAATTTGTTGGAAATTGCTGTGGACTATATGCGGTGATACTCTAATAAATTATACACAACTCAGTAATGTCAAATGTAAGAAAAATTTACATACGGGACGAAGTTATTGTAATGAGTATTAATTTCATTCCTTCACATAATTAAGGCATTCTATTATAGACTGCCTGATTTATATGAATTTAACTCCTGGGGATTTAATTTTTACTTATGAGGCCAATTGGATTAAGTTTTTATTTTTTTCCTTAGAATTGACACAGTTTGTAATGCTACGAGTCAATTATTGAAAGACTCTGGGGAAGAGAAATGTAAAGATCGTAATAGTAGCCTTCACAATAGGTATATAAATATGTGAGTTTAACAGTCACTGACGGGAGGGAATCTGAAGGAACATTATTACCTGCACCGAACCCGTTGTTTCTGTAGAGCCTAAAGTATGCATTGGTTTCGTCTGGTGCGTCTTACTGTATCAAGGTGAAGATGGGGTTTCCAGTGGTTGAGCATAATTCTGGGCTTTATCTCTGCTACACCTGGCCGCCACCTGAGCAAAACAACAGCGGAGGCGGCGGCGGCGGCGGTGATGATGTTGTGCCGAGGTAAGGGTGGCCAGGTGGTCGGTGTGTCTACTCTACTCTCTACCACCCGTTGCACCGACCAGGCCCCTATCTATACCTACAACTTGTACTTTGATGTTTTAAATTCGTCTCCAGGAAATTGGTGAAAACATCATTCGATATCGGTTTGTTAGAAGCTGTGGTTCCAGTTTCATTGCAATTCGTTGTATGTATGTATGTAGGCTATGTAATGGTCGGACGGAAATAACACTTGTATTTCACTGTACATTTCCTTTATATAGCTCATACAAGAGACTGAGTATTATTCACTCCTAAAAGTCTAGTAGCCTACTCGACCAGAGTGGTGACAGGAATTCGCGAAAATCATAGGTTCCCGTAATAATAATAATAATAATAATAAAATATCTTTTAAAATAGGGAACAAAATAAAAATATGCTTTAAGGAACTGTATGTGTAACCTATACAGATGTGTATGTGTAGCCTATGGACTTTGAAAATATACCGTATGTCCATGGTGAATGAAAAGATAAAGTTCGATAAATAACTCTTACTTTTCCTTTTTGTAGATTACAATGTCAATGAATGTGTGTTACAAAGAATTCACGAGACTGATCATCAATGCAGAGAATAAATAGTATGATTGAGTTATAGAGAACCTATGTACCCATAAGTATATCGGCTAGCCACTACGGTAATAATAAAGTTATGTGCTCTTCTGTCTTACATACGAGGTTGACTTGTATACGGTGTTAAAAAATTACTCTCATATTATATTTAAGGATACTTGTACTTGTCTATGATTGTCAGTGTCATGTTCTGTGACTAAATTGTGGCTAACTCCAAATTATGATATAAAGTTGATAATATAATCACTAAAGCTCTATAAGAACATATATTGGCAATTCATTCAGCAGTGTCACATCAAGTAAATGTCTGCATGTGATCAACTCTTGCTGAATTCATGTAATTAACTGAGGAGAAACCAGGGTTACGTTGTACGGTATGCGTACAATAGTTTCATCACGGGTAAAGTATATAATATACAGTACCGGTACCGATAGTATTGAAGTAACATTGGTGGGATTATATTCATGAGCGAGAGGAATTATTATACTTATTATTTAACCAAAAGATCATAAATATATAGGCCGTGTTATAACGTTATTTTCCGAGGTAATGTTAACTACATTAGATAATCAAAATATTAATAAAACATTTGGCCTATAAATTATTTCCATGCGAATTGTTTGACAATTGTTTCCCAGTAAAATTATTGTTTGCTAAATTGTTATCAGTCTTTGTACAATGTATGACATCCAATTGTAGCGAGGTAAACCAGAGTGTCATCAGGCCTTTTCAAACGTCCTTGGAACGTAGCCGAGAAAACTGCTTGTCTCACGTCGCGGCTAGCCTACTGTTCCATTGTATGTTTCAGGGTTAAACGATTCTGTAAGTCTGTCATTATTACTCGGATTACTTCTCGTCAGGCGAGAACAGTCACACATATAATTTCCTTTTTATATTATCTCATGCTAATTTTCGATCCTGAAATTGTCAATGAATTATTTCCTTAAGATCATTTTTTTCATAAAATTAAAAATAAAATTTGAAATTTGTATTAGGGTCTACTGTTTAGGATTGGTTGCAGTATTAATACTCTTATAGCGCTACTCTTCAGAATTATGCAGTAGCAAAATAATATAATTTGTACGACTCCCCTAGAAAACCTTTGATGAAAAGAAATTTTCCCATGATTTAACTATTATAAATTTCCCGCAACAATACTAGTCTGCTTGAACACGTTTATTCAGTCAGAGTTCGCACCACACAGATAAAATTTTCTCCTTTCCGTAAGCATTAAAAAATATAAAGTGTCATGGGCAGAGAAAGAAATCCCAGCATTAGTAATGCACCTGAAGCAAGGTCACCCACATAACAGATTATACGAAACACATTCAAAGTAAAAGCATAGATATGTTGGTAACGTGACCAAAATTTCAGAGGACGAGTAGCGAGGAACCTACCAGGGACTTGCGGTCCATCTTGGGCCGGACGAGGCACAAAACAAGTGTCTGGAGTGTACAATTGTCCCTCAGGGAGCGGCCGTCACACAAATTATGTCAGGGTTGGTATTCCTCCTTTATAACCAACACACATCTGAACACACCTTGACCAAAGGCAGACTTCAGAATCACCACGATATTTTGCACTATCACACAGCGCCACGTTGTTCACTGCACTAAAAACACAATAATCCTTCAAGTATTCCCCTAATTTGGCATAAAATTACCAATAAATTTCCGTATGTGAAAAGCCAAACTTAAATCAAAATGTTGCAAGGCACTGTCTAAGTGTTGAAAAAGAAGTTAAGACTGAGTAGTGGTGCAGCTAGGAGCCAACACAGGGTCACCGTCTGTTGGCGCAGGCCCGGCACCCCGCTAGCCAGACCCTCATCACCACCACTACCGCGCCAGCGATCACCACCACAAGGCGACTGTGACACTGAGGAGGGCCACTGCCGCTACCGCCGCCAGGACTTGCAGCCTGCACACGCAACAATTGCTCCCCACCATCCTGACGCGTCGCTGCCACCCTCGCAGCCCAGCTAGCCCGCCGCCGGCAACGTGTTCAGTACACCGCTGCCGACACTACGCGCGGCACTCTACTGTACTAACAATGACGCCCGTGATGGGCAGGTGGTTAGTGCCTGAGTCTCAGCTGGTACGTCAAGGGGTGTACTCGACTCACTGTCTTAATGCAACTAGTATTGTCACTGTGATGGACCTGCTGCCAACCAAACACCTCGTACACTTGCCCAGCCGCCGCTAGACTAAGCCTCAACCCTCACCGCCGATATGATATCCCCACCGTAACTATAATTGCAATCTGGGAGCCAAGGTAGTAATTTGGGCGGCAGCAAGTTCTCCGCTTGTGGTGGCTGGTGAGGGGGTAACCCGCGGCAATGTTGCTGTGGGTCCCGGCACGCCAGGAATCACAGGACTGGACCAGAGGGCCCGGGTGCGCACTCACCCGTGGACAGGGCACACTACAAAACACCTACACTCTTATACTTACAAGGCCTCCTTTCTCCGTCGCGTAAATGTCCGTCCGATTGGAAATATTTAGATCGGTGAGCATCATTGATGCAGGATGGTCAAGCAAATCACCAATCGCAAGATTAGGTCACAAGGGGTCACACTATGACTGGAGAGGTCACTCTAATGATAGTCCACTGCGCCGTGATTACAGTGGTTACAGGTCTGATTACCAGGTAGACCAAACAATCACCATACTTAGGGCCAAACAACTGCCTCACGACAGACCAAGTACTCAACTTACACTGATCTCGTACAAGTTATCACTCAGCAGCTGAGCGGGTTGATGGGGCGGGGCGTGTGGCGTTAAGCTCCGCCCCGGTGCGCGGTATTCCTCGCTAGTCGGGGGTTCAGGGTGGCAGGTGCCAATCGTGGCAGCCGAGGGGTTCCGAGTGACGGCTGCGCCGCCCCTTGAATCACCGGCCCCGCCCACCACGCCCACCCAGCCAAACCACTGCCATCTACCGGACACCTCGTACACTGCGCTTCTTTACAACTGCAGAAATGCCTGGACCGCGGTTTGGACGTGAAAATAAGGGGTTAGCTTGCTTCTATGACGGCAGTACGTATTAAATAATGGTAGTCACTTGTTGGATCCGTCCACCAGTCTTTCATTATGCATATTTGAACAAGCACTTGGGATGACTAACACCACAACAGGGCGTTAATTGCTGATACCAACACATGGGGGATGACGGAGGCCCTGTAGGAAGGTGCCGCCCTTCAGTACCAAGCCAATTTGAGTTAAGTGAAACCTAACATCATGGCGACGCCTCCTGTAGAGGCACCCGTCGCTGGAAGTTTGCTGCCTGTTTGTTGTGCTGTAAATAGCAGCTCTCCAGGCGGCCGGTCAGGGAGGGAGGGAGGACGGCGGCTGCGGTTCATGAGGCCACAAGTGGTAAAGATCCATCGCGTATCTATGTCTCTCTTCATGCTGGCCACTTTTCATTCATGACGGCTCGTTCACACGCCTATCATCGCTCCTTCAGCTGAAAGAATCGACCAGATGTGGTGACCGAGACGCATATATCTTGGCGAGGCACGTGATGGAGAATCATGCAACGGATGACCTCTGTTCAGGGAAGATTGTAATTCTAACTATAAACCTAAGGAGCAAAACCAGTTCCTCATCCGTATACGAGACCCGCAGTGCGCTTAGGACATACAAAGATGATTTAAGGAGGTAATATATTGCTTGCAAATATGTGGCTTCCGATTCCTCCAGACGCGCTATACAGAACGGACCAACTGTTCTATAGCAGCGTTTCTTGGTAGAGTTTGGAGGATTGTGTAGGCTCCAACTTTGCCAATAAGATACAACCCCACCCACCATCCCTCAACGCACAACATCCGTGGAAGAAGAAGAGGGAGGGAGAGACAGAAGGAATGAAGGGAAAGAAGAGGGAGGTAGTGGGGTAGTGAAGGGGAAGGAGATGGAGGGAAAGAGAGTGGAAGTGAAGGGGAAGGAGAGGAAGGGAAAGAGAGTGGAAGTGAATTGGAAGAAGAGGAAGGGAGAGAGAGGGGAAGTGAAGGGGAACAGAGGAAGGGAGAGTGAAGGGAAAGAAGAGGAAGGGAGAGAAAGTGGAAGTGAGAGGGAATAAGAGGAAGGGAGAATGAAGGGAAGGAAGTGAACGGGAGACAGAGGGGTAGTGAAGGGGAAGAAGAGGAAGGGAGAGAGAGTGGAAGTGAATTGGAATAAGATGAAGTGAGAGTGAGTGAGAGTGAAGGGGAAGACACTCCTGATTTACGGTCTGCAGTCAGTCCTCTCCTCCAGTCTGTGTTCCTCCTTGTGTTGTTCAGATGTTGGAGGTCCTACTTGGGTATCTACCGAGGACCTGACTGACTGACTGACTTGACTGCCTGGTTGGTAGATTGACTAACTTGACTGTCTGGTAGATTGACTGACTGACTAATTGATTGCCTGAGTGACTGACTTGACTGACTGGTTGGTAGACTGACTTAATTGACTGACTAACTGGCTGAGTGACTGTATCTGACTGACTGACTACCAGGTAGACTGATTAATGACTGACTGACTGAATGAATAACTGTCTGACACTTGTAATACTGTAATAATTGTATAATCAAATATATTATATAGGCTACACCGACCTATAGTTATCATCATAGAACCCTATATGCATGTAACCCGTCAAACCATATATTTATCATTTAATCTCCACTGCACTTGTCGTTTCTTTCCACCTTGCTTGTCTCACTTCCTTCACATCTTCCTTTCATCTCACGCCACTTCGCATCATCCCTTCACGTCTTCATCTCACTTCATTTCATCACGTCACCTCTTTCTCATCACGTGTTTCCCTCACTTCACCTCCCTTTCATCATGCACCACTTCTTACCCTCACTTCACTTTACATCATCATCATCATCATCATCTCATGGCTCTCCCTTGCATCACGTTTTCTTCCCCTCACTTTACTTTGCCTTAAATCCCTCATATCTTATCATCACGTCTACCCCTCACCTCAACTCGCCCCCACACATTTTTTTTTTTTTTCAAGAGTGGGTCGACCCCTTAACTTTACCGTCACCTCACCTCGCATGGATTAAACGATGCACTAACAGTTATAATTATCAATACACACTGATGTTTTGTTTTGTTTTTTATCTTCAGGACCCTTTGATCGTGTATGAAAATTAGATCCAGACTTCTGATTCCTTCTGACCATGCCACCAAACAACCTTCTTCCCTATAGCTGGTGTTTCTTGTTAATATTTGAAGGACTCATTTGTCTCCAATTTTCTGACAACAACAATTTAACATAGGGTCCCTTAGATTAAATAGACTCGATATCGTCTGTACTAAGTCGTTCCCCACACATTAATTACTCACAGCAACTAAACGACTGTAGTGTGTGGGAGTTTCTGTAACACCGATGCCTGAAACTGTTGAAGGGTTGATTCATGTGATTATCCTGTAGCCAAGTGTTGTAGTGCCGGTACATATTATTATCATGAAGCAAAAATGTTAAATCAATGCTCGTGTAGAAATGGGGAATATACCAAAGTTGTAAATATTTTCAACTTATCACTCGGTTGCAGCTTTCCCTTCGTCCATTATACAAAAATTCATCCATATATAATAGAAAATACAAGACTTTATAGTTCATATGACTTCATTTAAACTATTTAACTTTTGTAACCTCAGTAATATGCTTGCGTCCAGTAGTAAACATTGAATGTGAACTCTGATCCATTATATCATGCAGAAATATATGAGCTTATTGCATCTTGCAATATGAGGTATAGGCTTTGTGTGTGTGTTATTTTTTTTTTGCACAAGTTTTGAGATATCAGAAGCCAGTATTACGAAGGTATATATGAATCTCCTAATAATAATATAAGTATAGTTGAAGTGTTTTGTATTGTCCTCCTCCTCTTTCTCATCGTCACTGCAATGGTCCCAACTTTAAAAGAGTAAAGTTATAACAACACACACACACACGAGAATGAGTAAGTAGACAGACAGACAGCTAAACACACACACACACACACACACACACACACACACACACACACAAACACACACACACACATAGGGTCCTCTATTATTGCACATGGAGAAACTTTGTCACACAGACGGAGCAGCGCACTTCACTCTAGATAGCTTTTTGCGCAACCCGACCCACCGACAAACCCACCCACCGACCGACCGACCGACAAACAGACCTTCTCCTGATCCATCCTCGTCACCTGTGAGCACTCAATATAATATAATGGCCGGAGTGACTGACGGCTTTATTTATCCAATGCCACCTTTTAGCAGTGCATGGGACCCCAATCACAGTTGCACACCTTGCCTCACCGTGCACACGACGCGTTGCAGCTCCACTCCATTTATCAATCCCAGTGCAATATTTAGCTCGGCCAAACATATACATCACTTCCATGCTCCACGCCTCTCTCTCTCTCTCTCTCTCTCTCTCTCTCTCTCTCTCTCTCTCTCTCTCCCAACACCATCGATATAATATTATACTCCATCCTGCCATATACAATAATTCTTAACAGATAGCTTCCGCCTCTTATATATATCTCTCTCTCTTTTTTTTTTATGTATCATCGTTACTTTTGTTGTGGACGGGATAATTGCCAGCCCCGTCAGAATCAGTTAGTGTGGTCCTCAGCTTGGCAGAGTGACCCGTAATTATTGTGAAAACTTTGCAACAAACATGCACCACGATAAGAGTTGGTTGGTTAGTTGGTTGTAGGAACTAACTCACTCATTGTTATATATACTGTTATTATTAATTTTGGTGTTGTGACTTTTGATTTTTGTTGCTGTATATTATATATATATTCTGTTTATTGATTTTATCTCTACTTTCTCCTGCTTTTATCACGACCTTTTAATTTTTTTTAAAATAATATCACGACCTTTTGCTTCTTAATTCCTGCTGCTTTAAATCACGACTTCTGTATTTATCACTGCCTTCTCCTACTTTTATCACGACCCCTTACTGCTTTAAATCTCGACCTCCTGTTTTCTCACGACCTTCTGTTTTTATCACTTCTTCCTACTGCTTAAATCACGACTTCCTACTTATATCACGACCCCCTATTACTTATAAAATCACGACGACCTCCTGCATTTATGACCACCTCCTACTGCTTATATCACGACCTCCTGCTTATATAACAATAATTGCTCCTGCTTATATCACCACCTGCTGTATGCGCCACAACCTCCTGCATGCCTTTATTCCAGAGAGAGAGAGAGAGAGAGAGAGAGAGAGAGAGAGAGAGAGAGAGAGAGAGAGAGAGAGAGAGAGAGAGAGAATATTATTATAAAGTAAAGATGGGTGAGGGAGATAACGATCATACAAGAACAGAAAGCATAAAACCTAAATAATGAAACACACAGAAATAAATATAAAGCATATAGAGAAACACAAAACCTTCTTCATCAATTTATATATATACTGTAGTCCCATATATACAACACGATCTTTGCATACACCTTCATCACATTACCCTTCACCCACTGCCAATACTGTACTTATTTATACTGTAGTTATTTATTCCATCGTCCAGTATAATAGGCCTATATAGATTTTGATGCCTTAATTGGGGGAAGTGACGAATTTTCTATAGACCGCCTTCCTTTATTATGACGTTCCCAGTAACTTGTGTTTATATAAGTGTTATGTCCCATATACATTTTCTGTTAACTTGTCGTATACATGCAGGCAATGACTTATTTTCCACCCAACTCTCAAGCAACATACAGTATGCTTTAAATTATTCATAGGTAGTAAAATTTAAATACATTTCAAGTTTTCAGTTCATTTGTGTTCTCTGCATGGGGATTGATGCATGGATGGATTGATTAATATTAGGCGCCGCAACATAGAAGTCATATAGAACCAGAAGAAGGTGTTAGAGAGGTGAGACAGCAAGCAGGGAGGTAATAGAAGGAAAAGAGGGACAGTAAGAAATCTGAAAGGAATTAGCTGGGGCAGAAGGGGCGCCAAAAGCCTTAAAGTATTACGGGCGTTCTGTGTGGAAGTGAGATATTTTCCATCACCCCACCCCAAAAATAAAAAATAATAATAACAATAATAATATCATCACGTTCTCAGTGTCTTGGACGGGGCCCCCTTCGGTGTGTGTGTGTGTGTGTGTGTGTGTGTGTGTGTGTAGCTTCTTCCCTGGATCACGGCGCCGTCATCACTCCTTCACAAGAGCGTCATCCCTCACCTGTGCTCGACCCGGAGATAATGTTGCGCCAAAATGATTACGGCACAATTTATGACATCCGCCTCCAGAGTTGTTGGGGTATACCATGAGTGGGTCTTTGAGGGGAGGGAGGGAGGGAGGGAGGAAAGAGAAGGGGGCTTAGCTATTGATTTATGGCACATACGTATCCGGCAGACAACATTACAGTATATAAAAAAAATATATATATAGAGTAGCCTACAGTATTATGTATGGTCCTTGTAAATATATATATATGATAATTCTCCTCTTGTTCCCCCTTTTCCTATATTATATACTGTATACTCGCATCATCACTCATTCACTCAGTCCCTTCACAACTATTCCATCTTCGTCTACTTTACATCTTATATATTTAGAGAGAGAGGATTGTATGTGGTCGGTCCTTCCATCATAACATATCTTTCTCCTATTTCCCCTACACTTCTCTTATCTCTCTTATCTCTTTGGTCATGTTCTCTCCCCTCCTCCTCCTCCTCCTCCTACTTTCAGTTATATTCCTATCTCCATTGTCCTTTTTCATCACCCATATTTATCTTGTTCTGTTTCCATATCTCTCTCCTCTTCTACTTCTCTACTTTCCCACTGTCCTGTTCTACTTAATTATCCTCCTCCTCCCCCTCCCCCTCTCCTTCCCCCTCCCCTTCCACCTCCCCCTCCTCCTCCTCCTCCCTCCCCCTCCCCCTCCACTTTCCCCTCCCCTTCCCCTCCTTTCCCCCCTCCCCCTCCTCCCCCTCCTCCCTATCCTCCCTCGTCTTTTCCTAGTCCCCACAAACACATTTCTTCGCTTCTTTGTACTGTTCATTTGTCAGTCACTTCCTCCTGGCCGTGTGGAATGAGTGTCCTTATATAACCTGAGGCAGATTGCAGTAGCCAAATTATGTCAACAAGGCTATTCCTAAAATGCATGAACTGATTAAATTTATGATCTCAATTTTTTTTTTTTTTTCATAGACACTGCTTTGAGGCGAAGATGCATAGATCATAGTGGGAAATATCAGAGTATCTTTCATGTTTTTTTTTTTTTTTTTTTTTTTTTTTTTTTTTTTTGTGTGTGTGTGTGTGTGTGTGTGTGTGTGTGTGTGTGTGTGTGTGTGTGTGTATTCTCTTTCAATTCTTCCCCCTTAACCCACCCTTTGTTTTGGTTGCCTCTGAGGGCTGGATGAGAGGGTAGGTGTGTGTGTGTGTGTGTGTGTGTAGGGATGGAGTGGAGTGAAGTATATATTATCTTTGGAGTGACATACGAGAGTTGGTGAGGTCTATGTTATTTGTGAGATTTGTACACCACCATCACTACCTATATCACCACCACCACCATTGTTATTATTTATCTCACTACCATTACTACCACCACCAATGTTATTATAATCTATCTCACCACCATTACTACCACTACCACCACCACCACCACCACCAATGTTATTATCATCTATCTCACTACCATTACCACCACTGTCACCACCACCACCACCAATGTTATCATCTATCTCACCACCATTACCACCACTGCCATCATCACCCCCTCTACTACCACTATCACCATCCCCCTATACCACTACTGTATCTCCTCTTCCAGTATAACCATGACCACCAACACCACCACCACCACCACCAACACCACCAACCAACCACCCCATTCACATCCAATCCAACACCAATACCATCACCACCAACCACCACATCTTATAAAACCATGCAGGACCAACCACCAAAGTCACCACCAAGCCAACACCACCACCACCAACAACATAATACATACATACATCATCGTGTGTGTACCCAGCCAGCCAGCCAGCCAGGCAGCCGAACACAACACCTGAACTCATTATGAAGGGAAACACAGTCATCACTCGTCCTCCCCATATTCTAACCGCAGTGATTAGACGACCCTATTACAGCGGCCCGTGTCCTGGTGGGGGCTTTACTTCCCCTCTCCTCCAGTTGTTGAGGCTGAAGGATGGATGGATGGATTGTGATGTTGTGTTTTGTTGTGTTATGCTTGTTGTGTGGCGTGATTTTCTGCATGCTTGCTTGGTGGATATATTGCTTGGTTGGTTGATTGGTTGGTTGGTTGGTTGGTTGGTTGATTGGTTGGTTGGTTGGTTGGTTGGTTGGTTGGTTGGTTGGGTACATGCTTGGTTGTAGGATATATTATTAGCTGCTTTGATTTGTTGGTTGTCTGCTGGATATTTATTTAGGCTGTGCTGTTTACTGCTTTGAGGATATCCTGTCTGCTTGATTGGATATTTTGTTGGAGGTCTTAGTATTCGTGCAAGTCTTGAGTGATGGTTTTTGTGCTTTCTTGTTTGCGTGGGATGTCTTGCTTGGTAGATAATTAGAATGTTCGCTGGATGTAATTAATTCTTTCTCACTTCTTCAGACTTAATGGGATAGTATCTGTTTAGTACATCGGAGTGCCTTCATTCCTCCAAAGTATGCCAGGAAACAGGACTAGATGGACAAATATAATGGTGTCCTGTTGCATGGAAGAGTTTGTAGGAATCAGTTGCTCCAGATTTACCAACACTATACTATCCCCTTAAGATTACTTCCTATAAGAGTTTTTCCTACACCTCCTCCTCGATCGCCCACTACATTATCTCAGACTTGGCAGACGCACATTCAGCTTTTGCCATAATTTTGAGCTTCAGTGATTTCTTTCTCGCGTCTTTCGTAGTAACTTTGAACTGTAATAAGAATAAATTGGGCTCGGTCGTCTCAAACAGTCATTGGAAATCGTCTGTTTCCCTATAGATTATCTCTGTGTAGTTGAAAAGATTGTGTATGCAAGTCTATAGGTTTTACAAGCAAGTCAAATGTATAAGTTTTTACTATACATCATCTAGTAATCAAACCTGTCCTTGCTGTTACCGTGTTGTGGACTTGCCAATAAATAATGTAATGAAACAAATAAAACAAAACTGTAATAATTATTAATACAGTCAGTGAAATTTATAAAAGGGTATTAAAACAAAAAAACATTTGCTACTGTACCACGTGATATAGTTTGTAAAATCTATAAAAGGACATTAAAACAAAAAATCTTGCTTATATACCAGGTCATCCCTTGTCACTCCACCAGGCAACATGATCCCTGCAGACGTCACAAACTAAACCACAACATTCTCATTCACGGGGCTATTATACTCACCTCACTTGTCAATGCAGCTACATCACACTAACTTGTTATTCTCGTTTTAATTAAGGAGAAGCATACAGGTTTGGGATTTTGTGAGATAATGATGCCTCCAAACTATTCCCAGCAACAGGTCACCATTATTTTTGTTAATCTGGTCCTGTTTCCTGGCATACTTTGGAGGAATCAAGGCACTCCAATGTACCAAATGTATACTCTCCCCTTACTTAATACAACCACATCGTTCACACAGAGGGCTGTATGCAAGAACATTCATTGGTGGTGTTGACGATGGAATGGAACCGATATTATGTGGCTCTGTAGTGTGTGTGTGTGTGTGGAGTCATCGTACCAGTACTACACCATCATCAACACTACCGATATTCTTGCATACTGTTATAGTAGTAATGGTGGTAGTGATGGTGATAGTAGTGGCATTAGTTGGTGATAGTAGTGATGGTAGTAGTGGTAATAGAGGTGGTAGTAATAGTGGTGATAGTGGTGGTAGTAGTGATGGTAGAGGTGGTGATAGTAGTGGTAATAGTGGTGATAGTGATGGTAGTAAGTAGTGTTGGTAATGGTTGTAAGGCCTGGCTGGTAGTGAGTGAGTGAGTGAGTGAGTGACGAGTCATTGGTTGGTACTGAAGGAAGGAAGGAAGGAACTCTTACTGTAGTCATCTCCCAGGACCCATCTGGAGGCTGCGGGGTCACGTGACACACACGAGCCACACGTCATCGATCACGTCATCAATCACCTGACCTCCCGCCACCCACGTGCTGTGAAATTGGGCCCGGGTTGGGGAGGAAGAAAGAAGTCAGCAGTTGGGGGAGTGGGTTGGGTTGTGAAGGGGAGGGAGAGAAAGGGAGGGGAGAGAGAAAGACGTCAGTGTGTGCTTGGGGGAGTGGGTTGGGAAGGGAGAGGAGGGTGGAAGACGTCAGTTTGTGCTTGGGGGAGTGGGAGAGGAGGGAAGGGAAAGGAAAGGGGGAGGAAATGGGAAAGAGCTCAGTGTGTTCTTGGCGAGTGGGTTGAGAAGGGAGATGAGGGAAAGGGAGGGAAGGAAGTAAGACGTCAGCATTTGGGGGAATGGATTGGAAAGGATGGGGATGGGGAAAAAAATCTTGCTGTTGGGATTGAGAGATGGAAAAGGTAGAGTAGGATAGGGATGGAGAAGGAAGAAGTCGCCGCTGGTGGTGGTTAAATGTGGAATGGGGGAAGGGGAAGGTATGGAAGGAATTAGACAGAGGGAATAATGGAGACGGAAACCGGATAGAAGAAATGAAGATTGGAGATGGTAAAGGGAGATGAAGAGGAAGATAGAATTTCTCTGATCATCTGCTTTAGACAGGCTACTTAATAAGGGACTCTATAACGTAGTCAGAAAATTGAAAGTATATGAGCTCTTCAAATAATAACACGAAACATCACCGATATGGAAGGAGCTTGTTTCGTGGTATAGTCAGACGGAATTAAGTGTCTCCAATTACCATACACGATCACAGGGTCCTTAATGTTATTCTTACCAGGCTGTGTGATGTTTGTGGGAAAGAGGAGTGTTGTTGGAGACTTGGGGTTATTATGATATTTGATATAAATTTTATGCATTATATTTATTGGATAGATTGATTGTTACACCGATAAATACATGTATAAATTTGGTCAATATAAATCAGATATTATATAATATTAAAACATTATACTCATTGGCAGCGGTTTTTTCTTCAGTTTTCTATAAATAATAATAATTTTGGACAGTGAGTGGCGGACGACTGATTAACAATTATACTGGATATATTATAAAGTTTATCTGACAACATTCTGTTTGTGGAAGTTAATCCGCTTTGCACAAATTTGGACCAACTTAGCCGACCAAACTCTTTCCACAACATTTCCCAGTTCTCGTAGGGAGGGATTCTATTTCCTGGTACGAGTTTGGGGAATCAGTAGCCGTCCAGATTCCCACACCAGATTACACTCAAGTTTATAATCTTTGTAAATGATACTTGATGATAATGTACAGTAGACATGAATGTATCCCACGTATCATATTATACAGAATTCAGAGTTACTTCGACGTCCATTAATACTACTGTTAAATTATCACTCCTTCGTGAATCTCAGGAAGGCAATATCTGTTTAAGAAGAATTAAGGGTCAAGGAGCAGGATGTGGTGGAGGCTGGGGTGATGTTGGTCTGTCTTGGAGTGGCGAAGGGAAGACTGTGGTAAGAACTGAAGTGATGTGGGACTGGCGGGTAGTGGTAAGGGATAGGTTGTGTGTTGCTGACTTAGATAGATAAAGGAGGGGTTGTGTCTGGGACTGAGGTAATATGGGACTGGCCAGGAGAGATAAAGGAAGGACTGAAGTGGTGTGGGACTGGCTGAAATAGGTAAAGTAAGGGGCTGTGTGTGGCTGGCTGAAATAGGTAAAGTAAGAGGCTGCGTGTGGGAATGAGGTAGTGTGGGACTTGCTGGCTCCTTGGTTGGCTGGCAGACAGACGTGTGGCACCCTGGCGAGCAGAGGGCCTCATAATGAGATGCGCGTGGCAGTGAGTACCCATCCCTGGTGCCACTGGTGCCCAGCTCACCTTACCTAATGAGCCTCACCCTCACCATCACTCTCCGGTGTCACGCTGCCCTAATGACTTCACCTCAAACCCACACACACATCTTCATTAACTTTCCTCCTTCATATATATATATACAGTATATATATGTGTGTGTGTTATATATAAATAAAGAAGAAAGGATTGGAGGACATGAATGAAGGAAATAATTAAGTTAGTTGACAGTTCTGATATTAGTGACGGTGTTATGGAGATAAAAGAAGGAATGAGGATGTAAGTGGACAGTGGTGGTGGTTGTGGTGAAGGTGGTGGTGATGATGGTGGTGATGATGGTGGTGTTGGTGTGGAGTAAGGAAGGGGTAAGTCAGGGGGTGATGGTGGAATGTAGAGGAGTTGCCTTGGGTGCCAACATGGGGTCTGGCACTGACAGGAGAGAGGGATGACCTCACTCATGGAGGTCATCAGAGGTCAGGGTTGTTTTCTCACCCCTACCGACCCTCTGTAATGAGGAATATTTGCCTCGACACCATGACAAACTCCCTCACTCCTCACTCACATCCCACCCTGCATACTCTATCAACTTGAATATAAAGTAAAAGTGTTACTATGGTGTTGATGTTTTTGTTTGGGCTCGTGACAGACTTGTTTGTGTAGAATGGTGATGGTATCCATACACAGTTGTCTGTTAATGTTTCGATGCACAATAATGTAACTTAGAGAAACACGTGACATTCACTCTTTTGTATAGTGAGTGTATGAGCTGGATTATATTCCTTTGATTAAGTTTATCGGCAGTTTTTGAATGGTTGCAGACAGAATCTCATTTATCATTGCAGATATATCATAGTAGTAGTAGGCTTCATTTGTTTTAGTCACCCTTATGTGGATAAAAACTTATTCTGGAAACTGTACATCACTCACGCAAATACAGTCAGAGAATATTATAACTTTTGCTTGTGGCACAGCATTACTTATAATCAGCTGGTCATCACTCAGTCATACTGTAGAATAACATTGTAGTCTTTCTTCTGATGTTGTTTTAGTGATGATGTAAACAAATGCATCGTATGTCGTAAATAGTCACCCTCCCCCTTCAGCTCGTTCCCACCCCCTCACCATCACCCCTTCAGCTCGTTCCTCACCCCCACACCACTCCTGCAGCTCGTCCATCCCCCTCCCCTCCCCCTCCCTCCATCACATCACCCCAGCCTAGCCAAACCAACCAACCAACCAAGTACCCACCCCCTTCCCTGTATGTGTGTATGGATATGTATCAAGGCTCACATTTCACTCTAGCTTTTCTCCTGATTCCCCCTCCTTTGCCTCGCCCCCTTTTCATGAGTCAGCGCCCCTTACACCATCCCTCATAATACCTCACCCTTACTCCATCCCTCAACCATCACTCAACCCTTCTTTGCCTCCTCATAATACCTCAACTCTTATTTGTCTCCTCATAATACCTCAACCCTTCCTTGCCTCATCATAATACCTCAACCCTTCCTTGCCCCCCTCATAATACCTCACCCTTCCTTGCCCATACATTATCTCTGTTTATATCTCACTTGTCCTTACCTCTTTACCTTATACCAGCCCCTGACACCACCCCTACTCCTAATATCTCACCCTACCTTACTCAAACTCACTTATACATCTTCTCACGCTACCTTTTCTTACTTCACTTTTTCTTACTTTACTTTTTCTTATTGCACTTTTTCTTACTCCACTTTTTCTTCACTTTTTCTTACCCAACTTTTTCTTACTTTACGTTTTATCAGACAGGTCAGTATACCCAAGCAGAGGAAGGGAGATTTGTTTGTACGTGAAGAAATTAATGGAAAATGACGAGGGGTCAAACAAAAGAATGAGGTGAGGTGAGGGGAAGTGAGAGAAGGTGAGGAGAGGTTAGGGGATGTGAGAAGTGAGAGTAGGTGAGGGGAGAGGAGGGGAGAGGTGGTAAGGGGAGGGGAGGAGTTGTGAGAGGAGCTGAGGAGAGGTTAGGTGAAGTGAGGGGATGTAAGAGGAGGTGGGGGGAAGGCTATGAACGGGGTCAATTGCGTGAGTTGAGTGTGGAACAGGTAGGTAAGCCATGCATGTAGGGTGAGTAAAATGAAGAAGACAGGAAAAGTTGAGTGAGGAATGGGTGTGGCAGACAGGTAAGTAGGTAAGTAAGTAGGTAGGTAGGTAGATATAGGAAGGTAGAGTGAGTATGGGTAGGCAGACATGCAGTTAGGCAGATAAATTGGTAGTAAAATAGAGGAAATAGGTGCAGAATGGCAAGTAGGTAGGTAGGTAAAAGGGTAGATAGATAGGCAGATATATAATTTTATAGATTGTTAAATAGATATATAGTTAGGTAAGTAGATATATAGATAGATATATAGGCAGATTTATAGTTTGATAGAGGGTTATAGATAAGTAGATAGATAGATAGATGAATCGAGGGTGAGTATGGATTAGCAGTGAGATAGATAAGGGAGCTAGGGTGAATGGGTTTGAGGAGTGAAAGTAAGGAAGGCAAGGGAGTGAGTGAGTGAGTGAGTGAGTGTATGGTGGCAACATTCCTGGTGTGGTTTGGGTGGAGAGAAGGGGGACGGGGTCGTATGGAGGATCACTTGGTTGTAACATTACCCACGAAACGGGCACCCGACCCCTACCGCTGTGCCTCTGAAACACCGCCACCACCACCACCGACCCTCCCTCACTCTATTTCTATCTATCTATCTATCTATATCTATCTATCTAAGCATAAGAGGCCAAAAGGAACACAAATTTTGAACAGACTATAGTGAACCAATTACAAGCTTATACTCCTGTTTCATATTCGCTTGAGCTTAATACTCGATCGCCTAGGCTATTAGAAGCAAGCCTGGATACATATTATGGATTGCAGGTGTACACTCGCAATGCAAAATAGGTATCCAGCCTTGCTTCGAATATCCTGATCGAGTATTTAAGCGAGTTCAAGCAAATATAAAACAGGATAAGCGTTGTAATTGGTTCACTAGTATGTCAAACGATTCGAAACTTCAACAAGACCTGGATACAAATGTTGTATTGCGGTTGTAGAGTATAAGGTTGAGGGAGTCAGGTGCAGTGTTGGGTGGACAGGTGAGAACAGGTGTAGAAAGGAACCTCTATTGACGCAAGTGTTCATTTGAAATTTATACTATACACACACACATACTCATCACACATACATTCACAAATAGAGAAAAAAAAAACACAAACACACGCTATAGCCCTCGACTGTATAATTTTTTTATGTGTGTAAGTGTGTGTGTGTGTGTGTGTGTACCTGGGACGATACGATAATTAAAATATGATTCTAAGAAGGTGATGGTAAACAGAAAGGGAGAAAAAAAAAAGTTAAGGAACAGGAAGGAAGTGCCAGTATATGGTATGCAAGTCTCTCGTGAGTGTTTGTGTGTGCATGCGTGTGTACAAATGTATGTGCATGTGTGTGTACTTATGTGTGTGTGTGTACATATATGTGTGTGTATACATATGTGTGTGTATGTATATTTTTTTTACATAATTATATATATATATATATGTGTGTGTGCGTGTATGTGTATATTTGTGTACAGAATTATATATATGTGTGTATGTGTATATTTGTGTACATATATAGGTGTGTGTGTGTAGGTGTGTATATATGTATGTATATGTGTGTATGTGTGCGTGTGTTGCGTGGTGTCTGGCTGGGTGAGGTGTATAGCCCTCAGCGTCCCTGCCACAACTGCCGAGGAGTTACCTACACGAATAATTATAACTTTACGAGCCAAGTTTTATAGCGAATATGGCGTCCACCTGCCAATTTACAGATGGCAGATAAGAAATGGTGCAGCTTACACTTAGAGAGGTCGGGCTCCACCACCGCCATAACCATAACATTATATGCTAATGAGGAGGAACACTGGGCTTTAAGGAGGTAAATATCTAGTGGGTAACACGGAGGCCACCGATTCCTCCACTCTGTGCCACAAAACACATCAATTACTATATAACTCAAAGTGGTTTAGACTGTTTCTTGGCCCGGTTTGGAGGCATCCTTTTATATCATCCGGTTCGCTGACATATTATATATACTCCTTAGTCTGACACACAGCTACAATAATTCCACTAAAGCAGATATTTAACTAAATGGGAGTTCCATGTTCGTCGTATATCATCCCGAAGCATTTTGACGATTTTCCAGTATAAATCACGCGAGATAAATGAGACGGTGGGGATGGGACGACACAAGGAACTACAAGGGGGGGTGGGAGGGATAGGGATGGGGGCAGCAGCAACACGAGGGACGAGGGAAGAAGGGAGAGGGGGAATAGGGATGGGAGGTCAGCAGCAACACGAGGGACGAGGGAAGAAGGAAGAGGGGGAATAGGGATGGGAGGTCAGCAGCAACACGAGGGACGAGGGAAGAAGGAAGAGGGGGACTAGGGATGGGAGGTCAGCAGCAACACGAGGGACGAGGGAAGAAGGGAGAGGGATGGGGGTAGCAACACAAAGGGAGACGGGGGGAGTTATAGAAGGGGCAGTAACACAAGGGAATACCAGGAAGAGTTACACAAGGGATGTATAGGCATGCAGGCTACTTTTTCTGGCTACCCTACCATCATTTATCTCACACCATCACCACCTTGGGTATTGAGGGGGGGAAGGTCGTCTCTGGTGGTCAAATTGAAGGGGTCCTGATACCTCCTAATAATACTACAAAACAACACAAAACAAATCCCCTGGCTGCTCGCACATTAAAATACGATAGTCTGTTTGTTTCCGGACATATAGTAGTTTTGGTAAATTTGTAGCTCTGTAATTTCTTTGACTAAGGTACCTTCCTAACTCACCCTTTTACTACCTTCCTAACTCTGCCAGGCTCCGTTGACGTATCAGTGACATCCATCATAATTACTTTGTACTTACCTCACCCAGTGTTTTGTATTTGCATAAACTCTACTTAAGAGGAGTCAACACGTACCCACTTAACGGGCTAAATAATTACGTTGTAGGTGAGTGGGAGTCGACTCAACCATTTTAAGGGGGATAGTATACTTTTGTTACACTGGAGTGCCTTGATTTCCCCCAAAATATGCCAGGAAACAGGACCAGATGAACTAAAATAATGGTGTCCTGTTGTTTGGAATAGTTTGGAGGAATCATGTGCTCCAGATTTACGTAACGACACCGTATACTGCCTCCTTAAACTGTGCTACATAACACATCCGTATGCCGAGGCAGGTTATGGTCTTCATAGGCAAACATTAAAGCATTCAGTTCGCAGCAATCCAATTCGCCTAAAAGATTCAGTTCGTAGCTGTCCAGTTAGCTTAAAGCAGAACACTTCCTAAAATCTTCTTTAACTCATTGCAACAAGTACGAGTGTTTGTTGTTATACTGAGAAACGGAATTGCTGAATAAATACCTTCACCGTTATTATACTTTAAAGCTTAATCTCTCTCTCTCTCTCTCTTTCTCTCTCTCTCTCTTCTCTCTCTCTCTCTCTCTCTCTCTCTCTCTCTCTCTCTCTCTCTCTCTCTCTCTCTCTCTTTCATCTATGGAAAAACAAATTATGTTCATGTTTTCCTGCCCTTCAATATTATAACGTGAATTATACTATAAGCAAGGAGTAGCGGCTGTAAGGAGATCTTGTTGTTGTGTATAGTAGTAGTAGTAGCGTGGAGAGGAGAGTGAAGAGGTGCACCCCCATGTCTTGTCTTACCTGTGTTCCTCCTGTCGCTCTGTCTGTCCTACACGATTTGCTGTGGGATCCAGTGACATGTGACACCAGGCCTCCTTGACACATGACACCACACGCATACACACACACACACTGACACACACACACACACACACATTCTATGGTGACAGTAGGAAGCGCTGGGCTGTGGAAAGGGGAGAGGAAAAAAAGATATAGTGAAGTGGGGTTTAGGGAAAAACAAGAACATGAAGGAAAACCCTTCAAAAGCACCGGCTCTTAATGATTCAAGTGAAATGAGTGAGTGAGTGAGTGAGTTGAACCCCTTTTAAGAAATGGTCTACCCAAGAAGAATGAGTGAGTGAGTGAGTGAGTCAGTTGAAGCTCTTTTAAGAAGTTGTCGCCGCCGCCGCCGCCGCCGTCGTTTTTCAATAATTAGTGTTTTTTTTTAAATAATATATATATATATATTTTTTTTTAATATATATACATTTTTTTATTAATTAATTTTATTTTGTAATAATTAACCTTTTTTTTCATTTTTTTTTTTTTTTTTTTTTATTTATTAATTTTTTTTGTCGTCGTCGTCGCCGCCGCCGCCGCCGCCACCCCGCCGCCCCGCAACCGCCGCCACCGTCGCCCCGCAACCGCCGCCACCGTCGCCCCGCAACCGCCGCCACCGTCGCCCCGCAACCGCTACCACCGTCGCCGCAGCCGCTGCTACCGCCGTCGTTTTTTTAATAATTAGTGATTTTTATTTTATTTTTAATAATATTTATATATATATATATTTTTTAATATATATATATATATATATATATTTTTTTTAAATTTACCTTTATTTTTCATTATTTTTTTTATTAATTTTTTTATTTGATTTTTTTTTTTTCGTCGTCGTCGTCGCCGCCGCCGCCCCCACGCCGCCGCCGCACCGCCACCGCCGCCGCCCGCCCCCACCTCTTCGCCGCCGCCGCCCATCCGCCCCGCCGCCCCGCCGCCGCAGTCGTTTTTTAATAATTAGTTTTTTTTTTTTTAAATAATATATATATATATATATATATATATATATATATATATATATATATATATATATATATATATATATTTTAATATATATATATTTTTTGATTAATTACCTTTTTTTTGTAATTAACTTTTTTTTTTATTATTATCATTTTTTTTTTCGTCGTCGTCGTCGTCCCCGCCGCCTCCGCCGCTGCCGCCGCCCCGCTGCCGCCCCGCCGCCGCCCCGCCGCCGCCGCCGCCGCCGCCCCGCCGCCGCTGCCGTCGTCGTCGTCATTTATTTATTTATTTATTATAATTAGTTTTTTTTTTTTTAATAAATTATTTGTATATTATTTTTATTAATTAATTATTATTAATTATTATTATTTTTTTTTATTTTTTTTCTCATATCAGGATATCCTCCATTTATCATCTTAATAGTAAATCAACAACTGATTTATCGAGCAATACTGTACAATGTAACATTCTACACCATGAAATATAGGAAATTAATACATCAGGAATCACTTGGTGCCTATGTTACATCTGCATGAACACAAAATTCCTCACATATACATTAGTGTTTCATTGTTATTCGTTTCGCTCATCATACAAGCCTGCCAACCACCATATCCATCTCTCTCTCACTAGTGAGTGCTTCATATGTGTATCTCGGACCGGTGTGGTTCACGACTGGGAAAGGGAACGCTGACAACACTGCAGGGGCCCTCGCGGCAGTGGAGCCGGCTGTACATATACAGACCCTTTAATAACACCAAACACCCTTAGATAATTCAGGAGAACACGTGTACCTTCCTCCCTCCCCTTATATATATCCCTTCTTTCAACCCTCCCTCCCCCTACATATCCCTTCTTTCAACCCTCCCTCCCCCTACATATCCCTTCTTTCTACCTCCCCTTCTACTCACCCTCCCTCCCCCTACATATCCCTTCTTTCTACCTCCCCTTCTACTCACCCTCCCTCCCTCCTTCCTTTGACGGGCCGCGACACACACACACAACTCCCTATAATCCCCACCTCGTCCATTGCCTTCTGAACACGGTGATAACGAACAGCAGATTGTATTGAGTTTCAATTACTCTATCATCAGCCCGACGCCTCACACAAGAGAACTGATCAAGCCCCGCCGAGAAATTTTTATGGAAGCGTGTATTTTGTGAAGTGACACCCCTTCATTTGGACCGCGTCGGGGCTCTGTAATTGGCAACGTGGTGGGTGGTGGGTGGTGGGGGAGCAGACGTGACCTAAGTTTTTCCCCCCGACAAGATTCACCGGTGATCAAGTGCTTTATTCTGTCGGTGGGTCGGTGGTTGCATGGTCCCCTCCCTCGCACCCGTGGCCCTCCTCCCCCTACTTTATTTTATATAGGTTGGGGGTGTTACTTGATGCCTCCTTTCTTGGGCCCCTTCCCGTCCGCCACGCCCGACAGAGAGAGAGAGAGAGAGAGAGAGAGAGAGAGAGAGAGAGAGAGAGAGAGAGAGAGAGAGAGAGAGAGAGAGAGAGAGAGAGAGAGAGAGAGAGAGAGAGAGAGAGAGAGAGAGAGAGAGAGAGGTTGTAGCAAGTAAAAAAAATAAAGGTGCCTCAATCACATGAGATATAAAACAAATTCGATGTTTTTCCCTCAACAATCAAACACGAATTGAAGAAAACTTAACATTGAAGAACAACGATGACCAAATCATCCGAGGGCCACATAAATACATTAATATAATAAGAGAGAGACAGCCATCATCCCACGTCAACAAGGGACACACACACACACCACACCTACACCTACACCTACACCTACACACATACCTACACTCACATGTACACACCCATGTACACACCTACACCTACACACACACACACATCTACACACACACACACCTACACACACACACCTATACACACACACCTACACACACACACCTACACCTACACACACACACCTACATGCACACATATACACATACACACACACACACATGTCAACAACCGTGAGTGTCCTTGCATGTATGTAATATGTATATAGTGTTGTTGATGTTTACGCTGATATTCAAATTGTGGCTTACAACCTCATCACACACACACACACACACACACACACACACACACACACACACACACACACAGGGAGCCAACCAACCCCACCTTTACTTATCAATACACCTTATCATCATCATTGACAATACTATCATTATTATCATTATCTTACACATTGCCAGATATTCTCGTCCGCTCTTTCTCTCTCTCTCTCTCTGTGTGTGTGTGTGTGTGTGTGTGTGTGTGTGTGTGTGTGTGTGTGTGTGTGTGTGTGTGTGTGTGTGTGTGTGTGTGTGTGTGTGTGTGTGTGTGTGTGTGTGTGTGTGTGTGTGTGTGTGTGTGTCTGTGTGTGTGTGTGCACGGTGTTGTGAGGGAGGGACGAGGGACCACACACACACACACACACACACACACACACACACACACACACACACACACACACACACACACCGTCCATTCCTTTTGGTTGGTATTCAGAGCGTCTACCAAGCCGATGACATAATTACCCCCCGGATGGAACAGGAAGGAAGGAAGGAACCAGAGGGAGGCGAGGGAAAAGGAGGAGGAGGAGGAGATGATGATGATGATGATGATGGTGGAGATATGGAGGAGATTGTAGAGGAGGAGAGGAGTAGGAGATGAAAATGATGATAATGATTTGAGGTGGTAAAGGAGGAGATGATAAAGGGTAAGATAGTAGAGGAGATAATGATGATAATAAAGGGAGGAGGAGGAGGATGTGGAGATACAAACAATGGAGAAGGTGGAGGTGGAGGTGAAACTTGGAGTAGGTTTCTTGTTATTGTTTTGGAGGAGAGGGAACTTGGAGTTGTTTATTGTTGTTGTTGTTGTTTGGGAGGAGAGGGATGTTTTCTCGTAAACTGCTATTTGTTACAGTGATAAAAATAGTTGTTTATCCTAGTGAGTAGCATTTCAGAAAATAATAAATTCGAGTAAAAATAAAATTATGAACATGTGAACTATATCCATTAACCTATACAAGCTGTGAATGTCTTTGGTGTATGGTTGGTGAAATATATGTATGTATCCATGTATCCATTAACCTATGCAAGCTATGAATATATTTGATTTTTGGTTGGTGAAATATATGTATGTATGTATGTATTTATGTATATGTATGAACTATATCCATTAACATATATGGAAGCTATGAAAAAAAAAATATTTGTATATATGTATGTATGTATGTTTCCCTGTATATATTATTAAATGAAGTGAATAATTGTATAGGTCTCTTTGATAATGTAATACAATGGAGGGATACAATACAAAGCAAGCTGAGTGAAGGAAAGATACATAAGGAGCAACTGATTCCTCCAAATTATTCCAAGCAACAGGGCCACCATTACTTTTGTTCATCTGGTGTTGTTTCGTCGGGGGAATCAAAGTGTTCTAATGTACCCAAAGTGTATACCATCGTCCCCTCATCAAGCCGTCATGCAGAAGGACTTTATGAGGACAGAAGATTATAGGGGAGAGTTGTCTGTCTGTCTGTCTGTCTGTCTTCTTCTCTTTTGTCTGTGTGTGTTTGTTTCTGTGTGTGAGTGAGTGTGTGTGTGTGTAAGTGTTTGTTTCTGTCTGTGTGTGTGTGTATGTGTTTCTGTCTCCCTCTGTGTGTGTGTGTGTGTGTGTGTGTGTGTGTGTGTGTGTTTGTTCTGTGTGTGTGTGTTTGTTTCTGTCTCTGTCTGTCTGTGTGTTTGTTTCTGTCTCTGTCTGTCTGTGTGTGTGTGTGTGTGTGTGTGTTTATTTCTGTCTGTGTGTGTGTGTGTGTGTGTGTGTGTGTGTGTGTGTGTGTGTGTGTGTGTGTGTGTGTGTGTGTGTGTGTCATGTCGGTAATCCGGGAGTGGCAGCTGTTACGGGGGAACATAATGAGAGGTTAATTGGGCTAAATCCTCACAAATCCGGACAAATTTCCACCAATCCACACACACACACACACACACACACACACACACACACACACACACACACACACACACACACACACACATGAAGTCGACCGTGGACACAACCGGATTACAAGTGGTCCATGGGTTGTTGCCTAATCTTATAAGTGGGGCTCCTGATTCCTCCAAAGTATGCCACGAAACGAAACGGATCCACTACTCGAATTATACCGAAACGAAACGGATCCACTACTCGAATTATACCGAAATAAAACCCTGAGATCCGAACACGACCCTTGGGACCCGAAAAGAAACCCTGGGACTCAATAGATAAAACCCTGGGACTCAAAAGACACCTTGGGACTCGAAAAGAAACCCTGAGACCCGAACACGACCCTTAGGACCCGAAAAGAAACCTTGGGACTGGAAAGAAAAAACCCTGGGAAAGAAAAAAAAAACCTGGGATTAAGAAGCTAAGAGTATATTATTATATTCTTGGCAGATCAAAGCAAAACTGAAATTGACATGAAAATAAAACCCAGACTTTATGAGGGGAGGAGCCTTCACACACACACACACACACACACACACACACACACACACACACACACACACCACACACACACACACACACACACACACACACACTCACACTCACACTCACACTCACACTCACACACACACACACACACACACACACACACACACACACACACACACACTCACCGTCTATCTCTCTTTCTCACACACACACGCATCGTCTCTCTCTCTCTCTCTCTCTCTCTCTCTCTCTCTCTCTCTCTCTCTTTCTCACACACACAAACACACACACATACACACACAGTCTCTCTCTCTCTCTTTTTCACACACACACACACACACACACACACACACACGGACACACAGTCTCTCTCTCTCTCTCTCCTCTCTCTCATCTCTCTCTCTCTCTCTCTCTCTCTCTCATCTCTCCTCTCTCTCTCTCTCTCTCTCTCTCTCTCTCTCTCTCTCTCTCTCACACACACACACACACACACACACACACACCACACACACACACACACACACACACACACACACACACACACCACACACACCACATCGCCCCTCCCTCACCTTAGCAGCTCCCCTCCAATGATTGACGGCCCCTCAGGTAGCCAGACAATGGTCCTAGTTGCAACCAATTTACAAGTGATTGTCTGCAGGGGGCCGTCACCTCATGTATTTCTCACTTCTCTTTTTTTCTGAGACGGGAGAGGGAGCTTCCATTCTTTGTGGTTGGATGTTCGTCATTATTTACATTGCTTGTTTATGTTTACGTAGGATTATATTATCATTTCATTATCACTCTTTTTTACTCTTGTTTATACTTTTATTATTATATTATTATTATTATTATTGTTATTATTATTATTATTATTATTATTATTATTATTATTATTAATTATTATTATTATTATTATTACATTACATTTTTGAGGGGGTCGTCGTCTTGAACTTATACTCTCTAATCTGGATATTTATAGATTTCGAACTCTACTACTTCTCCACCTCCTCCTCCTCCTCCTCCCTCCTCCTCCTCCTGCTGCTGCTGCTCTCTTTCTGCCGTAATAATTTGGTGGCTGCGGGGAGAGGAACGGAGGATAAGAGGTGTGAAGAGTAAGGGAGGCGAGGGAGATAAGGCCCACCCACCAACTTTTATGATCTCTCCTCACGCAGCCTCCACCTGCTGCCCTCCCACGCCCCTCCATCGCCGCTCCCTCTTGTAACCCCGCGGTCCATGCCCCCATTCTTACGCCCCCCCCCCTTCCCCTTAAGTTCCTTCCCTCCCCCTCACCATCACCCCTGGCCACGCCCCACGCTTGGGTCCTCGAACTCCTTCCCCACACTCTCACGCCCCTCATTATCTCTCAAAAGGGTTAAGGCCCTTGGTGCTGGTGATGGTGATGGTGGTGGTGATGGTGTTGATGGTGGTGTTGGTGGTAGTGGTGATGGTGATGGTGGTTGTGGTGGTGGTGTCGCAGTTTGGGTTATTTATATGATACCTCCAACTGTGCCAAGAAAAGCACACTCCCTAAATATTGCTCGGGTGGTACCGTATGTTGTTGTTTTGTGACACAGTTTGTGTGAATCAGTCTGTAGCCTCCAGGTCACCAACAACATGTATCATAGGCACCTTAATTAAATAACTTAAGGGGAGATGATCTTAATTGTTGTTGAATTGGAAGGTCTTTGATATATTCCTCCAAGCTATGACACGAAACAGTTCCCCTATTAGTACCACTGAGGGCGTCTATTTTCTGGCATAGTTTGGAGGAATCAGTAGTCCACTAAATAACCCTGAAAAGAATCTCCTCTTAACGTGACATGTTCTCCAGCTGCCCAGACACAGCAGTCAATATCTTCCTGAGTCTCGGGTTGGTACGCCTCGCTAGAGTTATGCTTCCACTCAACTTTATCCCTCCACTCCAAGACACACCGCACCACACCATAACTACATCACACCACACCATAACTACATCACACCACACCATAACTACATCAGGCCACACTACATGACAATACACCACACCACACCAAACCACACTTCGCTACACCAGACCACACTTTATCAGACTACACCAATCGGTACCCACTCCTCATTGCCCCAGACTACACCATTCCATATACCACTTCACACGCAGACAAATTTCACCAGACATTAAGACAGAAACATTTCACCAAACATTATGTAGAAATAGTTGAGTATATACAGTTTGTAATCTATTAAAAAAAACATGTACAGTTGCACACATGAAATAATTAAACAAACAGCCCAGTACAGGTGATATCTGGATGCTCGACGCTTCCTCCCTCGCAGTATAAAGTTCCTCTGTACCCACAAGGAAAATAATTATTACAGGGGGAAGGCAGAAGTCAGTGTTTGGGATGTCGGTGGTACATAATAATAGTATAGGCTTTTAAAAATAAGTACCGGGCAAGAGTCATCGGTTACTGCATGGACGGAGAAGTTACTGTGAGATGTACAGTCGTGTATGTATGTATGTATGTACTCTCGACCTCAGAAATTCGTATACACCACTGTGACATCAAGGATTCGTAACAACTAGAAAATTTAGTACATTAAAATCCTAACACCAAAGTTTTGCAGTAATTTTATTTGGGTAATACTTGAATCAGTCACTAAAAAAATTCCTACAGTATATAAGTGCAGAATATAGACACCTTATAACCAATGCTCTGTGTACACATTTCTGAGGCCGACTGTACACTCTCAATCCAGGAGGAATCTGAAGCCTCCAATTTTCGTACAGGATCGCATGGGCCTTAACGGGGTAAGTTTTGTGTTGGTAAATCTGAAGCAACC